>QNGE01003495.1:0-80722 GCA_008508345.1 Paragonimus westermani
GGCTGTCAGAGGGGCGGATTATACCCATGTCCAGCATGTGTTTGTCGCATCTGTGTGTTCCTCGTCTTCACCTCACGAGATATTTGGGCTCAGGACCCTCGGACTGTGACGTCGGTTCTGATGACCGTTCGGCTTTGGTACGGCATTCATTCCTGTTCAAGTCGAATGCCTCCAATAATAAATCTAGTTGTGCGGTTGGTCCTACCGGTTACAAGCAATGGCTGGCCGATCGTGAATTATCTTGCGCGAAATCCGTGTCTTCGATTGTACTGTCTTTCCATTTCTGCATTGCATCCTCCCCTCCTGTTTGAATGCGGGATCATGATATCAAAGGCAATTCCCAGTTTCCTATTGAACATGCATTTTGCTGGCGACTTGCCATCTGGAACGTGTGGATTTGGGGTTGTCCGATAATTGGTTAAGAAGGTCTGTACAACATGACGTGGGGAACCTTCTCATATGGCCTTCAACAATGCTTGTTTCAAGGTGTTGACAAACCTTTCAGCTCGTCCGTTCGACTGACAATGGTAAACTGGGGAACGCATATGCTGGATGCCTAGCCGTTGACAGTAGTTGTCAAAGATGGAGTAAGTGAACTGAGAGCCGTTGTCTGTGACCTGCGTCTCTGACAGTCCGAAACAACTGAAGAGTTCCGATAGCTTCTGTATAGTGCTGTCCGTATTCGGCTGTCGTAGGTTATTAACTGTCGACCACTTGGTGTAGACGTCCACAATGACCAGATACGTTTGCCCATTGAGGGGCTTAGCGAAATCCATGTGGAGCCTCTGCCAGGGTTTTTGGGCTGCTGGCCAAGTGTGCAGTTCACATTTCAAGGGGTGTTTCGCAGCTAGACAACACGATGTGCATTTTGGCAGTGCTTCTCAATTTGCTTGTTCATTCGTGGCCAGTAGGCAAAACTTCGCGCCAACGTTTTCTTTCGATTGATCCGTGGGTGTCCAGTGTGGAATTGCTTGAGCACCTGCCGTTGGAGGGCTTCCGGAACTGCTACTCTGTCGGCAAACATGATGTAACCGTCCACGATCGTAAGGGCCTCTCGATGATGGAAGTATTCCCGTAAGTCACCACTGAGGTATGTGTGTAGCCAAAACTGAATCCAGTTTGGTCGCTTCCTTGATCATTTCCCCCGTCACTGGAAGTGCTCGAACAGCACCGCTGAAGATGTGGTGTACATCGGATTCAATGTTGATTGCTGAGTCTTCGTCGTTCGGTGCCTTTGGTTCGATGAGTATGGATACAGCTTCAGCTTAGCCAAAGCTAGTTGGGGGCGGTACTGTATCGTGAAGTCGTAGGCAAGAAGCTTTGTTGCCCATCTTTGCAAGCGATTGGCCGTGTAAGCCGAGATTCCTTTCTTTAAGCCGAACACCGCGAGCAACGTTTTGTGATCCGTCAACAAAGAGAAATGTCGTCCGTACAACATTTTATGAAACTTCCTCACTGCGAAGATTATTGCCAGAGTCTCCTTCTCGATCTGACCGGAATTTCGCTCAGGGGGTGTAAGCGACCTTGATACATGCGCGATTGCCTTTTCTCTTTCATCTGGGAACGTATGTGATATCACAGCACCTATTCCACGGTTGCATGCGTCTTCAGCCACGACAAGTGTTTGCGTCGGATCGTAGTGCGATTAAAGGATTTTTGACATTCATTTGACCACTCCCACGCGGCATACTTAGTGAGCAAACGGTTCATTAGTGTTCGAATTCGATGGAGTTCCTGGAGGAAGGAACTGTAATGACTGACCAGCCCCAGGAAAGACCGTAGAGTTGGCAAGTCCGTTGGAGGTGGCATCCTCTGTATGGCTTCTACACTGGCCGGGTCAGGTCGTCGGCCATCTTTGTCCACAATGAATCCAAGGTACTTGATGCTGGGCATTTCAAAGCCGCATTTGTCACCATGAAGCCGGAAACCGTATTCACCCAAACGAGTGAGAGTTTGGCCCAGCTTCTGCTCCAGATCCTCTGCATTGTGGCCCATGACTATGGTGTCGTCTAGGTAGGCAGCCGCACCGGGAATATCTGTGAGCATCGTATCCATCACCTGTTGGAAGATGGCTGGCGCTGTCTTTACACCGAATGGTAACCGGTTGAATCGATGAAGTCTTTTGTGAGTTCATCAAGACATCAAGAAGACATACATTGCGAGATGCAAGCATTTCGTTTATTCTCATCAGTCGGTTACATAAAACATTCGGTTATATAGGTTAAGCGCGTAGCGTCAAAACAATGAAATGAACGAACTTCACTTGGTTTCAATCAGGCTTCACTGCCACGGCAACGAAATTGATTGCGTCAGTACCTTTTGCCAACAAAGGGCCGGTGCGTGACGCTTGATCAACATTGCCTCTGAGAACGCTAACAATCTAGGGTCGCGATTGCGCAATAGGACTGTGAATAAAGTGTCGGGGTCAACTACATGACCTGTTGCGATTAGGTGTTTGGCGATGGAAGACGCCGGACTTCTGTTTGAGTTTTGGTATGCTGACCCACCTTGAAACATTGTTTGCACTAGCCACTTGGGAATGTGCTCCGCCTTCCTCTGTCGTAAATTTCGGTCCGTTCTGCCGATGTAAGAATCACCGCAACTGCAGGTGAACTGGTAAATAACGTGAGAGGCAGAGTTTTCCGAAGAAGAACGATCGGGGCAGTGGAGGCTCATCCTACGGGTGGAGAGTAACAAGCGCAATTCCGCCGCGGGATATGTGCGAGCAATGACAGATTTCAACTTTCGACTTACGTCGGTAACGTTGTGGTCACCTGTGTAAGGAAGGTTGATAAAAACCTGTTACTTCGGCACTAACTGTGGTTGGGAGGCAGTCACTCGCTCCTTGCAATAAATTTCAATAAATTTGGCCGGGTATCCATTCGTGAACAGAACATTCTTTAAGAGCTCCTCAGACTGTAGGCTGTCGGCCGTGCACAGTTTCCTTGCTCGGTGAAAAACAGTTCGTACCAAACTACGTTTGTAAGCCAACGACGTAAATGAAGAGAACTGTAGGTACTGCCCACTCCATGTGGCTTTTCGATAAACAGACCTACTGAGTGTACCGTCTGAGCGCCTAGAAATAAGGACGTCTAGGATTGGTAATGAGTTATCTAACTCTTGTTCATAGGTGACATGGAGATTTCGATGGGCAGAGTTAAACTGATGTAAAAGGTTCATAAAATGATCAAAATCGGTGAATATTGTGATATCGTCGACATACCGTTAATTGTTAACTATTCCTTGGACCCTTCAGCAAATAGAAATTGTAACTAAGCCTCGGCCAGGTCAAGCTTCGCGAAACATTCCCCTCCATCCAGCTTCGTGAAGAGATCCTCCGGTATCGGCAAAGAATACTGATGCGTCGTGAGGGCGTCATTTAACCCTGTGAAGTAGTCTGCACAAAGTCGTATTGTTCCATTTGCCTTTTTGACCATGACGATAGGACTCGCTCATGATGAATAGTTCAGCGGTTCAGTGATTCCAGTTTGTTGAAGACGTTCCAGTCCTTGCTCGACAGTTGCCAACGCAGCGTAGGGTACTGGACGCTTGGGTCGAAATACCGGATTCACTCCAGGACGGAAAGATAAAACTGCCTTCATTTTGGTGCAGCAGCCGAGTTCTTCTGAGAACACATCCGAGTGTCTCTGCTGAGGAGCATTTGTGATTCGAGAGTTGACTTCTGGAGACATCGTGGGATTCCGCTGAGCTTGAGTCCGGTTACAGATTCGGAGTAATGGCCTTTCAAATAGGTGCAGTTTGTCGATGCAATCTAATCCAAGGAGGTTAAGGCCAGGATTGCGGATCACGTAGCAGGTACCCATGATTGACTGCCCGTTAAGGAATGCAGTTCATTGGACTTCGCCAATGATGGCCAATCGACCGCCGGTAACATTTCGAACAAGCTGGGTTGTTGGAGACATTGTAGGTTGACCAATCAAGTGCCCCGTTTTGTCAGAGATTGACGTAATGTCGGATGCTGTATCGAGCTGCAGTCTGACGGACCTGCCGTTGATGGAGACGGATACGTACTTTCGTCGTTACGTGGTCGTCATTTCTTGCTGCCAGAACGACCTGAGCTCTTGGGAAGCAGGGCCTATATGGCTCGCGGGAGTTCTGATTGAGCCGGCGCTGACGCTCCTTAAAACGGCAGTAGTCCTCCCCTGTGACCCTGACGGGATCAGTGAGTGCATTGGTGCTGTTTGAACGGACAATTTCGAGCATAATGCCATCCACCGCATTGCCAACACGGTGTGGGAGGTTTCCTTTGGTTGTCACGTTCTGACTTTGGTGTAACCTTGAATGGGACATTTGAAGACACCGTGTGGACCTTTGAGTGACTCCTGTGTTCAATCATAGCGATGTCATGCTCCAGGTTCACTAGGCGCTGGCATTCGGCAGTGATATCCTGTAGGCGATGTCGAGACATTGTTCTATCTTTGCCAAGATCCGCGTTCTGATATCTGCTTCATTTGGTGTTTGGAGTTCACAAACAAAAATTAGACATTTGAATTGATCTTCAGTCATTGTGCGAAGCATGAACCGTTCGCACTCCCGATTATCTGTTCCAGCGTACGTCACCCAGTTATCATCTTCTGACTTCACGAGTTTCAGGCACCGGTAGCGTGTGTTAAACAAGGATGACTGGTAGCCAAAGATTTGTGATAACGTCTGAGTGTTTTCGTCGAATCTCAACTCACTCGGGTTCTTCAGCAATATAAAGTTGGTGTACCGTTCATGTTCCGAGGTACCCAGTCTGTGGAACAGCAGCCTCACCTTCCGAGCATCGTCAGTGTCTGCCAGTTCCACCTTGAAAACGTCCTCATACTTTTCAAACCAAGACTCAAACGTAGCACCGATTACAGGATCAAAGTGAAACTCACTGATAGAGTTGAGCGGAGATTCTGCTGCAGGTTTGAAAAAAAAGATTCGTTTGATCCCACTATTGGTTGCTGAAAACTCAGCTTCTGCATCAGAGTTTTATTCAGTTTTAGCTGCACCTGTTCAAATTGTTTCTGCTGCTGTTGAAGAAGAGTTTGCATCTGCTCGAACGTTAGTGACATCGAGAGTTCTTCCGTCACCAAATGTTGTAACCCTTGACTCAGTAGGCTGGTTCGTCCGCGGTATGATAAAACGATTGATAGGAAATCGGTTTCTCCTCATTGATTTAATTAACACGGCAAATCTTGGTCCAGAAAATACGCGGCGGTCCCCGTTAATTGCGTCCATGACAAACCAAAAGACGGGTGCAAAATGGTAACTTGTTTGGCTCCGAAAACGTGTACGACAAGGAGACAAATTGCATAGTATTTATAGGGTGCATAGTGACCTACTAACATTCTTCAATCAGAAAACCGAAGGACAGACATCAAAAAATGTACTTAAGGTCACTAAGCCACCGATGAGCGTGGCTGAATAAAGGTAGGACAGGTAAACAACTAGTGGAGGTCACCTCTCGAATGTTCACGACATTTCCGCTTATTGTGATTGGATAGGATCGTCTTCTCGAGGAAGGAGGCGGTTTCGGACGGGAAAAAATGGGTTCCTCTAATACAGGAATGAGGACGTCCTGTTCCTCAAATCGCTTGATTGCTGGGTCGACAACTTCCAAAGCTGCATGCGGTACGGGACGTTTCGGACGATAGACGGGTTGAACTCTGGGAGATAGATGTCGGATTGCTTGGGTCTGACAGCAGAGTGCCAGACGTTCTTGAAACAATGACGCGGACCGTTGAACGATTAGGGCTGTCGCATTGCATGGCGCACTTGGTTGCATAATGCTCGAATTGGAAAATCGAATAGACCTAGTTGTTCTATCCATTCGAGCCAGAGACGTAACAGGAAGTGTTAATAGTCGTGTCTCGAAATGAGACGCAACAGTGCAATTGGCCGATCGATTGCAAAAGACCGCCACAGGCACTCGTGGCGGACTGAGACGTCCGTCGAACTGGTGGTTAGCCAAGCGTTTTCCAGAGATTCTCCGAAATGACCGTAATGTCCAATGCAATATCCAACTGCAGTCGAACTGGAAAGCCATTAATCATGACCGATACGAACTTCTGTCGAACGGGAGCGTTGACTTGACAGGTGGTCAGCAGACTCAGGGATTTGCCAACTGATTTGGGTCTGAGCCTCGAGTTGAACTTGAGGAAACACTGGCAATGTGCCAGGATTGACAGAATTCGTCCTTGTGTCCTAGTTGCCCACACTGAGAGCAACGGTGACGTATGAAAAGATAGTCACAATGAAACTGCCATGCGCCGCAATGCCTGCATAGAGAAGTAGGTGACTTCTTGTCGTATGTGTGCGAAGGATGCGAGCCAAGTCCTACGGGAAGTGAACCAGGGCCGTGATGCTCTGAGTGATTCTGGGCTCGCGTACTATTGCCCGAACTGTGTGTGGATGAACCGCATTGCACCGCGTGTACGGCACCATTCGTGCGTTCGATCGTTGCAGCGTCGTGCTTGAGGTTGATGAGACGGTTGGATTCAGTGGTGTGTCTGAAGCGTGGTCGTGGGGTCTTACTCGATCTTACTCAGCAAGCGAGTTCGGATGTCTGCGTCTTTCGGAGAGTGAAGACCGCAATAAAACACCAGACATTTGAATTGATCCTCATTAAGCAAAACAAGCTTGAAACGCTGACAGTCGCGATTGACAACACCGGCATGGGTGATGTGGTCGTCATCGTTGTCGTCTGAATTGTCCAGTTTTAGACACTGGCACTTTGTGTTAATCAAGGAAGACTGGTCACCGAAAATGGACCACAACGTCTCAACCGTTTCCTCGAAGGAGTTGTCGCATGGGCTCCTTGGAAGGATGAAATTGACGTATTCTCATGTTTAACGATACCGAGTTTGCGTAGGGTGAGACGGACCTTCCACGGTTCATCCTGCATGCCAAAATCGACATTGAAAAAAGCCTCGTGCCGTTTGAGCCAGGTATCAGACGACGAACTAGCCTGGGCATTGTAATAAAATTCGGTGATGCCGCTCGCGACAGCCTCAACTGATTGGCCAAGTGTGATGTAGGTAAACGATCAGTGAGTGTCTCGATAGGCTTGAGATTTTGGGCGAGAAGACGTTTCACATCTATGGATTCGTCAACCATAATTGAAAATCACCACACCAGGTCGCCAATATGTTGTAACTGGTTCGTTTGTCCTACGAGCACGTAAACAGACAACAGGATAACGGTCAGCGAGACGACGTACACCGGAACGATAGTCAACGGTAACGAACAACGGAACATGTACGACTAGTACGAGAATTCCCGGCCAACCCAACCACCCGAGGCTAAAGCATGAACACAGAGAGAGGACTGGCCTCCGGACAGGGTTCCATTATGTCACTTAATCCGAAGACAACACGGTCACAAACCAAACCTTATGTAAAGGGTTTGTGACCAGTCAGAAGGTTAAATCAAAGGTGGACCATTGATGAGCCGAACAGTACAGTGATGCGCGTAGGCGGGATGTAGGCATGTGGACGTTGGGACACTGTGGTATTTCGTGAATAGATAGAACTAAACGCGAGACCAGTAGCCGGTATATCCGAATCAAACAGAACACAATAAATGAACGACAATCAAACGCTCGTATTAGAATTACGCGCCGTGTCAAAACTGTACAACCTTAACCTCAATAGTTGACGTGAGAGTATATGTTCAATGACATTCATCACAGGCACGTAGAGGGGGCTCCAGAGATTTCGCATAATGGTTGAGGGACGAAGTGGCGCACGGCCGTGCTAACTATGAGGGTCACTCGCCATTGTAACTCGCTAGCCTTTGTAACACAATATTTTCGGGAAACTGGCGACTTCCCCGACAATAATACATTCAGGTCCACCTTCTTGATAGGTGCGATCTCTCAACCGTAGCCTGATTTGCTCATTCATCATCAGGTGCTTACTAACGCCACATCTCATCTTAGTTCTCCTATGGCGTGGTAGCAGCTAACAAAGAAATTACCGAGACCATCATATGAATTAGATAATCAAACATTTTGGCAGGGTAAACCAATTTAGAAGGCTTGTGCCATCTGGTGATCAAGTCGGGGTTACAGATGACAATTCTATCACGTTATTGTTGGTTGGCTTCAGTGTAAGTGAGGCTTCGAGTGTGGAACAATTAATGCGCTGTGGGCTTCTGATTGAACAGTTGTCTCTCAGTCACGACAGATATTGAGATGAATTTCCGTCACACCAACCTGAATGCTATCCTGGAATGAAAGTGATAAGTGGCTGACGAAAGTGTATCAGTTGACCTAGTGCTTTTTCTATGCAATTGGTCGAGTTAGCCACTCAATTCTGAGCACGAGATACCAGAAGCACAGTGCATATGAATCGTTACGTCTGTGGGTCATCGACTATATCATGGACTGTGATTGTCACAAGAACGTCCACGATGCACTTCCTGATTAGCAGTGTTACCGGCGTTGTTAAACAGGGTTCCAGACCAAGACTAAATTTGTTCGTGTTATTTCTGCTCAAACTCGCACAATTCACTAATCCCCGCTGCTGATAAGGGACGGGTGTGTGACCCGGTCCAAATGTGAAATATTCGAGTTCCCGATCTGGCCTCGTCGTTCACCTGGTAAAGCGTTTGCCATGTTCGAGCATGTTGTTTCTACTGCTAGTTCGAATCCACCCGCAGTCCAGACTTCACACAACTCGACCTCCTCGAAATTAACTAATCTGGCAAACTACTAACTAATCTTAGAATTTCTATACTCAACTGTGCCGTTGGTGGATTCTAGCGTGAACTATTTGGGAAGCCCTGCCAGACCAATCGATCAGCTGGTGAATTCCACCTGGGACAGTGAGACTGGTAAGTGGCCGGACCGAAATGTGATATCTCTCATCTCTCGACGTGGCTTCGTCACTCAGCTAGTAAATCGCTCGTCACTCTTGGGTATGCTGTTTTTGTCATCGGTTTAAATTCAACTAGAGACTTGATTGTTTATGATGGATCCCTTCTGATCTAGCATTATGTTCGTAAAAGACAAGTATCCAGGTTATCAGTTTATTCTGGTCGTGGTCTTATGGTCTAGCCAATCGGTGATATGCCCGTAGATATCGGTATCCATCTGGATATTTCTAACCTACCATCAAAATAAACTAGCCATCTATCTCATAGTGCGAATGGTGAACTGGATGAAGAGAACAATGATATAAAGCAAGCTGAGTTGATTTGTAATCGGCTTTAAAAGGATTGCGTGTTAGGTCATTACCAATAAACGGTTTAAAAACCGCCAGCTATATTCAATGACCCAGGAGTCGATTTTCGCAAAATTAGCGGTCGAATAAGTGACAGCGAATAAAAATATGAACTGAAACTGTTGAAATACACCCACTTCGAATGCTTCGATAATACATCCACGTATTTCAGGACTGGTGTGGGTGTACGTGTGCGCCAACCAGGTACGCTAGAAAGGTGATATGTAGTGGAACTCTTAACCGTGATAGTTTGCGTACCCACCTGACAAGTAACGGCCGAATGGCCGGAATCGATCTGGCTCGATTGAGTTTTCGTGTTCAACCCAGTCACAATAGCCATACGGGTTCTGCTCCATAGTGAACAATTCCTGACATTTCTGGACCAGTTCATTCAGCAACCGGTTGTCACAAGTTGGTATTGCTCTGGATGTGTTCGTTCCAATTCTTCCAGTTTGGGGTTTGCGCTTTCTCACTAATGGAATCACCCCATACTTCGTTACGAGTTTGTCATGGTTCAAATCAATCACGGTCTCAGCCCAGTCGAGAAAGTCCGCTCATAGTATGGCCTGACTTGCGTGGGGGGAAATGAAAAATGTTGTTTGACTATGTGACTAACAATTCAGATATAATGTTCTGTCGGGCCATTAACTTTGAGGGAAAACCCACTGACTGTTCGAACTACCACCGCAAAATCTTGCCAGGGTCCACGTCTTTTGCATCTGTGACTAGCATCACCACGATTCCCCTCCTTCTTCACCTTCAAAGCCACAAATTCCCGAGTCAGCCTTTCCACCGTTCTTCGAAGGTCACTCAGGTCACTTGGTTCACGTGCCTCCAACTCGTTGACAGTTGGAGAGTTTTTTGTCAGTAATTGTCGAGCTGCATCTGCCACCTGTTCCAGCGGCATCAGATATGCGACGAAAGCAACTCAGATTTGAACTCCAAGGACTGATCGGTCAGTATGCTGTGTTATGAGTCCTGGTCCAAATGTGGCAGGGTTCTTGATAACGCTGCCTGCAGTGACATGGTATAAATCAAAGCGTCGTCCCCTGAACCAAGCCGAATGCCCTTGAACTGCCTCATTGCCTCCTGGCAGTCGGCAGGGCTGTCGAACCCGGCGATCAGCCCCTCCTTCGCGACAGCCCACTCCAGCTCCGCAGGGCCCCTTCGCACCGCCTTCAATCAGCCCTTAAGCAGCATCTACAGGGATACCAGCTTCGCCCGGTCCACCTTCACTCCGACCGCCTTCGCCACGTCCTCAGTGTCTTCCAGAAAACTCCGGACATCTCCAACCCCAAAATGCCGCGGCCACGGGATCTTCATCTTCCCATCCTGGTCACGGCACCAACTGTTGTGAGCCAGGAACGCGGGTGGCACAAAGATTATTTATTCGGAAAATCAATCCATGGATTGTGCGTTTCAACAGGACCACAAGCAAAAGCACTCATTGGTGTACGAAACTTGTTTCAGAACGACACGGTTACCACGGACGCCAAGGCACAGAACCTCCGTGTAACAAGAACCATTTTACGCGATGCTGCACCCTAATGTTCTCGCGGTCATTTCAGTGTCAAAATTCATGTGCTTGTCCCACTACTGAATACTAGTGGTGTGACTCAAATAGTGCGATCGCTCTTCCTCACTACAATAATACGTGAGGTGTCTGTATGCATGTCAATGCTCTGTCTACCTCTATCATTTGTCATAAATAACTTGCATATTTCACCTTTATGATTGATGCGAGTAAACGAAATGTCAGTGTTTCGCATCATCTTTTTGTCCTTAGGAAAAACTACAAGTCAGCTTCAATTGGTGGACGTGTAAAAGCGTGCGCCTAACCGGTGAATATTCAACAAATTACAAATAATTATGAAATATCAGGTTATCTAGAACCCGGAAGAATCGACTGCAAACGTCAGGACAGACTTGCATCATTCAGTTGGTTCATTAACCTTCAAGGCCATTTTTGCAGTCTCTGAATACAGAAGAGTTTAATAGAAGTTGTTGTTTAAAATCGCTACCTCCCGGAACGAAAGCCAAAATCAGTCGTCGTGGCACAAAGCAAATATCAGTTTATTGAGTTTCTATGGGTTATTTCATGGACAATTCGCACCAGTAAAACGAAGAGTTACAATCAGTACTGACGCTTTATCTTTCTTATTGGTCGGCTCGATTCCGCTTGTAGTTCGTCTGTTTTAATGCGTGACGAAATTAAACAGTTTGTTTTACTCTGATGCTCGTTATGCCAAAATCCGGGGCTGGAGCAGCATGCCATCTTGACTGGTTTCCGTGCTTACATATCAGTCTCTTCGTGTTTTCGACACTGATTGGTCGTAGCCTTCTGCGAATCAGTGATTGACTTTGTATCGATACGTTTGTTCAATCCAACACCTTTACAGTTGTATGATCAACGTCGGCAAAATGTAACAATGGTCAGCTTGGTTGTATGCATAATGTTGAATTCATTTTCAACTTAGCTGTTTTCATTTCAGCTAAGACTTTTCTGTTTACTCCTTCAACTACA
The DNA here is from genome assembly GCA_008508345.1 of Paragonimus westermani. Classification (NCBI taxonomy): domain Eukaryota; kingdom Metazoa; phylum Platyhelminthes; class Trematoda; order Plagiorchiida; family Troglotrematidae; genus Paragonimus; species Paragonimus westermani. The sequence goes on from QNGE01003495.1 coordinate 11,740, forward strand.
GTTGAAAAATCTGGTATTCCGTAAGCAAAGTGTGGTTTGTAAACTCTCCACAGCTCCAAACAATCTGGGTTCCACGTATCAGATTTTGTGCGTCTGTAGTCTGCCCGTGAACCAATGAGATATTCCGCTCACCACAGCCATGACCGGTGGTAATTATTCACGGTGCGCAGAACATAACCTCAGGCGTTCACTTAGTTCTCAAGTGTACATTGTGCTGAGAGGCTAAGGTGCATGACTCAAAGCTCCTTGTAGGCTGAACATTCAGACATGCAACTAGCTTCGAGCGCATAGCAGAGAGGATAAAGTTAACGCCGGTTGTCGATGAAGTCCACTGAACAGCCATTCGCAGTCTACTACATTCGCATTTGCAGGATATTATGTGTGACAAAGATGTTGCAAATGTCAGCCACGCTGAACTCACAGTTTATTTGTGGTGGATCTGGGCAAAATTCAAACACCTGCACAGAAAGACAGCAGAAGTTCAATAAACAGGTGCACATTCATCAAAGTTTTTCCGGCGTAACACAAACATAATAACACTATTCAATTCTCCTAATTTAGTCATTCGGCACAACTGCATTCATCGATTTGTCAAAGGCAACTTACCGCACAGACGTCGCGGCTGGATAGATTTCTTAGCGTTTCGAATGCGAAATCAAGCATTTCTTGTGCAATTTCAGTGCACTGTAAAACAGAACATCTGTGTCAAATCAAACAGTTCTGTCTGGTTCGCCGAAAGTGAATGTATCCTAACAACCAGAAACTGTTAGAGACGCCTTTGTAAATTCGCCGCACATTTCTTTCAGTGATCATGTGTATGACATGATTAGCATTGCAGTCAATGCAGATCAATGAAAATATAGTTTGCTCACACTGATGGAATACAGCCAAGGATAGGAGCATGATAATAAACGAGTAGACGTTAGCAAGTGCTCTAACTACATTTACACCGGTTTTCGTCACGGGGATTTTAGGAGTATACGCACCAAAATTCCTAGACGGCTCACAGAGCATACACCAAGGTTGACAAAATCACAAACAGCTTACTTGGACAATTGCGAATGCAACTGATAACAAATTATGAGGGAATACAGACGAACGGATTTGCTAAACAATAACGTGCCCACATTAAGACTATGAAAGCGAACAAAATAATCAGTAAACGTTTCATAACACTGAAGTGAATGAATGTTCAAGTTTGTTTGTGTGGATTACGGGGATAAACAAGAAGACATTCTCTGTAATTGTTTGGTCTATTGATGATTCACGCTTGAAAACTCAATGGTTGGTTCGATCCAGTTGAGCGATAGTTCATCCGGTTGTCCACGCTGTCTCCGATCCGCTCGCTGTGGGTTTTTGGACGTACCTTGCCGCCTCGTCGATGTATTCCGCCTAGGGTTGGAGCACCCTAACCTCTGACTTGATAATCCATCACATTCATCCCTCCTTCAAGGAACTTGAACGAATGTACCAGGGTGTCAAGTGTGAAGCAACGATCCATCGCCCAAAAAGATCTTGGTTGATTTGTAAGTTCGTATTCCTGCGGTTCGTGATGGTAGATGGTCCGCTGCACCACCTTTTAAACTTTCCTGCGGCGGGGCCGGATGTTTCTGGTCGGCCGTGGTCTTTTACTTTCACTTGGCCTCTGATCTTTAACGGGCACCATTAATGTGTGTTGTGCCTCAAGTCACGAGTTCGTTTATTTCGACTTTGTCTTTATGCTGTCTACTCGAGCTCACAGTGTTTTAGGTGTCGTCGTTCTTGCGATATTACTTGTCTCTCTCTGTCTCTGGACACACAGACACCCAAGAGGATCCTTGGCTCCCTCCCGTAAGCCAGCTCAAGTGGTGAAATCTCAATTGTTGCTTGCTGCATCGTGCGTTTACCGAACAAAACATATGGTAGTCCCTCTTCCCAGTTGCTGTCTCTATTCCTCAGCCCTTCCTCCATTATACGATTGAACCACTTCGTCAACCCGTTGGTTTGTGGATGTTACGGCGACGCTCTCAGGCGCTGAATCCCCCAATTCTTAAACATCTCCTGAAACTGCCGTCCCTTGAAGCATAAGCCCTGATCTGTGATAACTCTGTGGGGCACTCCAAAGCGAGCCAGGACATCATTCATAAAAGGGTGCGCAACCGTTCTGCTCCTTTGATCTGCCGTTGGAATGGCTTTCAACCATCGTGTAAAATGGTCAGTCATGACAACTACGTAGCGGTTTTTAGACTTTTCGGGAGTAGGCCAAAAATGTTCATACCCCAAGTGTGTGCGGCCTACTCTGTTACGATGGGTTGCATCGGCAGTATTGTTGTCATTGTCTCCCGGTCTTGTTGACAGTTGTGGCAAGCTCGGATGAAGTCAGTCACATCCTTCCACATCGTGGGCCAAAACACCCTTCGTCGCAGTAATCCGAACACGCGTTCGCACCCTATACGAACATCTGTGTGTGCCAGTCGAATCACACACTCCTTCTGATCCACTGGAATAAATGGCAGTCTTCGAAGTAGCAGTCCCTTCTGCACCTCCACATCGACGACGAGTTGGCCGCCCTCCAGATGTAACCGGCCCCAGATCTGCAACAGCTCATTCAATCCCGAAGTCGATTTCTTGGATTCGGTTCCTGCCAGTATATGTCCAACTATTTCGCGTACTTTAGGGTCTTGCTGTTGATTGACCAATATGTCTCTATCGGCAACCAACCAATATTGCATTCACGGGTACGGCTCCAGTTGACAGCTCATTTACCTGTATTGACCGTGACAGTGTACCAGGTACCTCATTGTTTGTGCCGTTGACATGTCCGATGGTAGAGTTGAACTCTTTCAGTCAAAGTGTCCAGCGCGCCAGTCGTCTGCGCGAATTCTTTGACGTCTTCAGCTAGATCATGGGTTTATGTTCGATCTCGACATGAAAGGTGACCGCTATCAGATAGGTCCTCCGTTTCTCCAGCGGCCAGACGATAGCCAGGCACTCTTTCGTCATGGTGAAATAAGTTCTCTCTGCTTCCGTTATTTTTGGTTGGCGTACTAGATTGTTCCCGACGGTTGCGAAAGAACCGCCCCGATTCCGATATCACTTGCATCAACTGTCACTGTTAATGGTTCATTCGGTTTTGGGATCGTCGGGCACCGTTGAATATTGGCAGCTTCCTGCTTGAGTTCGTTAAAGGCCAACTACATTTCCCCGGCGCATACAAATTTCCTATCCCTTGTCAGCGTTTGGAATAGGGATATGCCTTCTGTGGAAATCCCGCGTAAACTTCGATTTGTAATCGGCCATTCCGACGAAAAACCTCAGTGGCCGCTCTGTCGTTGTTGTTTGAAATTTCTTGATCGTTGTCAACTTCCCTGATAGTGTTTGGGTTTTCCACTTACCATCCGCATATCTCAAGCTTACGACTGAAATGCGACCTATTTGGCAATTCTTAATACCCAGTTCCAGGCCGGCTGCTTCAATACGTTGTAACAGTTCTCGTACTCTGTTTACCTGTTCTAACCCTATTAATGACTACAATGATGTCGCCACCGTATACGACCACTCCTTTCTGACCTTCCAGAATGCGAGGCAAGAGACGTTCTTAGGTAGCTGGACCGTAGCACAGGCCAAAGGGCAACCTCAGGAACTTGTACCGCTATCCGTTCACGTAAAGTTGGTCATCGTTGTGTCCTTCCGTGCCATTGGCGGTTGTCAGTAACCGGAAGGCAAGTCTCTGGGGGAGAGTACTTTAGCTTCGTGCAGGTGTGCAAAGATTTCCTCCATCTGGCGCATCGGAAACACCTCTTTGATCGTCACTCGGGTCAGTTCTCTGGAATCCACACAAAATAGATAGGTTCCCTCCGTATTCCTAGTCAACACTACCGGTGACGAAAATGGGCTGCTCGTCCCTTGAAACAATCCTACCACCAGCATCGTTAACTGCTTATCCAAATCTGGTATCAATTTAAATGATAACCTAAGGTAAACTGGTGTGTATACTTCAACCTACTGTAAGTCTGCCAAGTAATATCATTATATACAGAGTCGCAATATATCAAGAGCAATAGTGAGTGAATCAGCAAGATAGCTGATGAAATGTTCTACGTACGTAGACGGATATATAAGAACCCCGACTAGAGAAAGAAATAATAGGGACGCAAAACAACATGAAATAAGAGAAGGAAAGGAAATAAAACAAAGAATGAAATAGCAAAAAATAGGCGGGAAAAAAACGTCCGTGCAGCAAAACACAAGAAGGAAGCAAGGAAAATGTACGATGAAAGAAGACATGAGGTGGCACAATAATACGTACGGATTTCAAAGGTCTGCGTCCCCAGTGCCTTCAACGCCGTCCCTCCGACCGTCGCTACCTGCCAGTTGCCGCAGTTAACGGGCAATCCTCGCACCCTGCATGCAATCGACGCACCTGCCCCCTTATATACCATCGCACTTTCTTGTCCTCCCTCGATCAGAACTCTCACCCGTCGAACATCCCCACGGCAACCCGTGAGCACGGAAAAACAACAACCAAAACGTCTGTTGGGGCATTGGCGGGCAGACTGTCCCACCGCATTACAAACAATACATTGATTGCCCTGAGGTTGCTCACGTGCTCGTTGAACTTGTCGTCCTCTCGATTACGCGTTCTTCCTGGAACTCGTCAGCATGAAATTCACGATAATGTGACTCGGTTTTTTATAGCAAACGATTAGGGGAGGTGGAGGATCAACCAGCGGGATATGATAGGTCACCAAATCCAGAGAGGTGTCAAGTTCATCGGTCACTCTTTCTTCACACAGAGAGCTGGCTTGAGGTAATTGATTGCAACTGTTTCCATTGTCCGTAAGAACCTTGAGTTGAAATGACCTAAGAGGATCCTGAATACACAAGCTGGATCGATAGCGTGACCAGTGATCAGGACGTGTCCAGTGACTGATGAGACTGATTGTTTACGTGTCCCAAACGAACTTTTGCAACCGTGTCAACTAACTTTATTTTGTTAATATTGCTTCGACCGGGCATTACCGAAGATGTCCGAGCAACGAGCATAGAAGGCGATTGTCTAATGTATCACGCATCCTCTTTACTTGCATGTAAACAACGTTATTCAGACCGTATAGGGGTTAGAATGCGACAACATGTATTCGAGTTCATTCCACAGTTGTCGCTTTCTAGGTGTGTCCCTAGGGCAGAGTATGTTTATTGAGGTTTCTCTCATTATTCGGCACCACACTTTTTGATCAAATGTCTTAACCTGTTCACCAGAGCAGTGGATATTGCCGTCGTACCAGTTGAATTTTTTACTGCGGAAAATAAACTGAACCAGATATTGTGACAGCAAGTTGCCATCAAGAGTGGAAGCAGGTGTTTTAATAGTTCAGCTACTCTTCTCAGTCACGAAAGTAAACTTATTAGGATATCTATAACACGATAATAGTAACAATGACGAAGACGCTGAGCATTAGGCTTTACACAAAAGGCAGGCAAACCGCTTGAGTTAACCATTTGTGAACATATGGGGCCTCATGGTGTCCGCAAGTTAGAATCGTTTCCGAAAGCTTACACAAATATGAGTTCCCAATTCGCATAAGCACGCTGAGCGTGTTGGCTGCGTCAACACCGTGACGCGTTACTGTGATGGGTGGGTATCTGTTAACGTGTTTCATTGCCTTGATCTGCCATGTCATCTTGCAATTCAACAGCTTGCACAAAGGTTTAGTCTTTCTTTGTCATAGGCACCAATCTGTTTTGTTGATGTGACCGTCATGACGGCATCAAACAGTCTGACAGATTACATGAGAGAACATTTTGATAGGGCGCGATCGTGATCGAGCTGAGTAAATCTTTTAAGTGAACGTAATAAATGCAAGTGACATGTGGACTATGAAAAAACGAAAACAAACCGTCTTTTGTGAATTACGTCAATTGCTACAGAACTAACCCTGAGAGACGAGTGCAAACCCACTGGCTTCTTGGGAACCAAACAGATGTCAGATTCAACTAACCTCCTCGTCCTATGAATACCGTCAAAAATTTGGGAGTATTTACCTAACATTCGCTTCTATGTTCTCAAAGCAGTCAGAGGTGTACCACTACTAGACTCTGTGAAACTGCGTTTATACTAGGTTAGTAAAGATGCAGAGGTTGACTTCCTTACGTGGTCTTACCTTCACGACTGAGAAGCTCAAACGAAATATTACCGCCCCACCATATTCAACTTTGTTCCTGATTGATGAACAGGGTTAGAGGAAATCAGTGTTGCAAACTCATCGAAATATCAGCCAAACATCCTAAATTAAGTTCATCAGTTCGAACCGATAAATTATTGAATATAATAAGCGTTTAAAGAAGGAATGTACTCACGCATCATATGTACCGTCAAGGGCTTTATGGCGGGATCGTATGAACCTCAGGCGAATTGTTAGACAATCTCCGCTCAATCTGAATTCAATTCGGAGAGGAAATACGTGGTTACTGCACACGTGAGGTTACGGACACTGTCTACTGTCGAGATCATACTGCCTAATTTACCAATGTGGGGAACAGTATAACGTTTTATCTAGCATGAGTTGGAAGGCAGCTAAAGAAATTTAGATCAATGGTTCTCATCCATATCTCTCATACTGCTGTGATAAGTATGATGGAGTGAAATGAATGTTGGCATTTTTAATCTACTGGACACATGTTCAGACGGTCTTTCGACAAGACATTCCCAGTGATCTTATTTTACTAGGGAAAAATCATTCGCTACACTCATCTATTCACACGTTTAAACATGAACATATTTTTATATCTAAACAAGAAAGAACGTTATATTTCAATCCATAGGGACGATACAGATCAAGTGAAAGAATGTCGATATATTCACAATGACTTACGATTAATGTTGTCCATGTGCATCGCGAAGAAATGGCCAAAACCTCTGGCAGATTGTTCAGTAAACTTCACCAACATTTACTGAACTGAAGCACGTATAGCCTATGTAGATTATCGCAACGATTTTGGAGCGGCACATCAAAATTCTCATGTACGCACCGTACGATTATCTCCAATTGTGCCGTCCGTTCCGATTTCCCTGAATTCACATTATTCTGATCGCAACTTTGCCCTAATAAATGACCTGCCTTTAAACATACCGGCTTTTACCTACCTGTCTTCTCAATTCTATCAACAAATGAAAAAATAAGCCGGACGTTTAAAGTCAGAAAACATTTGCTTCATTCTTACACTGACTACTGCCAAAGGATCTGAAGCTCAACAACACTGGGGGGAAGTGGGTAGAGCGAGGCTGATGTACTAGGGCGTCGCACCAAATCTTCCTACCACCGTGCTTCGGTTCTTTTGTCATGCAGTCGCCCAGAAAATTACTTCGTGAAACCGCTTCTTTGAATATGCGGCCAAGCCACACTGCGGACCGGAGATCATTTGAGGCGAAATGGCAATATTAACCTGTCCCAAATGAAAATCCTGTTTCCTTCTACCTTTATGATCGTTGGGTTTCTTGTGATTGTCACATGAATCGTTGAAAGACTGAGCCTGATCTTAATTTTACTGTTCCCTAAACAAGGCCCATCTTTCAAGGCACACGCAATTCGATCAACTTAAAGGAGTGAGCACTGAAAATTTAACCACAACGTTTGCCTATATATCAACTGCATACATCTATGTACACTCAGAACAAGGTTAGTTAGTGCGCTGTACAACAGTTTGTCACTACTATGCCTTGTTCTATCACAGCCAAAAGGTATCAATCTTAGGCATACGGCAAAACAACACAAGCGACTAGTACAATTGAACATCACATCGATGGTTGTGTCCGATGAAACTGATCCCACATTAGTCAGTGAGTCATATACCCACGAAATTAAGATGAGCTGAACTATTGAAACATCTTTGTCTCTATTGCTGTGTCTACGCCTAAAGTAGAAACTCGTGAGGAACATGAAAGTGAGTCACTCTACCGAAGTGGAATTAATTTGCGACATTCGAAAGTAGTCACCGTGGTGACTGGAGGAGGTCTCCTCCAAAAACCTAGTTTCTTAGGAGTTTGTTCTTCTCTTGTCGAAGTGATGACTGCATGATGAACGCCATTATTGCTACTGTACAATGGTGGCACTGTATTAATGGAGTGCATGAACGTATGAGTTTTATTGGATAGGATCAGAAACGGATTGTCGACTGTAGCAAAAGATCCGTACTTATAAACTGTGCACCAGGTGCTAGAGAGCAACCTAAAAATAACACTGATGTGTCTTCCCAAACCGCCTACTCGATTACTTACAGTTCGCACTTCACCTGTGAAACATAATAGTATGGCATTCTTGCAGCCGCACTGAAAGTGAGCTCGCGATTACGGCATGTGAACATCAGCGTCATGTGTGATCACTCCGCTATCCACGCTGAAGTGAAACAGCATTTTGATACTTTATAATTTCTGCGGTAGAACACATCAGAACCTACTGAAAACAAGATATCACGGTGCACGACATTTATTATTAATCCAGTGCCTGGTTCCGCCAAAACATAGCGTGTGAAAAGGTTTGCTGAAGAGGTATATGCACGCAGATTGCCAGTTGGAATGCATTCTTGGACTGAACCCAATCTTAAGTACTCACATATTGTCCCAAATAAATGAAATTTGTAATGTGACTGTCGCGAATGATCACATGGGAAGTGTTAAATCAGCAGGAGATTCGGAAACTGAGTTCTAATAGCATAGACTTACGCACGGTCTAGGCTGGATATATATATCTGTGTTTTCGTCTCAACGGGTCATTGGAACTATTAGTCGTAGATCATGAACGATAGCAGCGGTGCCAAAAGTTCTTGACTCCAACAAGCTATTCATTTCTGTTCGAATGACGGGGATGGATCACTTTGTTTATAGCAGCAGGTTGTCCAAAGCCCAGCAATGTGACGCGTCAGTGCTTCTGTGCGGTTTCTAATCCTGTACTACAGTATGTGTCAAACTCTGATTCCGTGGACACAAAACTATGGCAGACAACTGATAAGCAGTCAAATTTTGAGTACGACTGGAATGTGTATGGGGAGCTAATGATAGTGGACTCTGTAGAACGCTGTCAGTGATAGAGTGTGAACCATAATATACCATTGAGAGCGACACGTGTGAGCAACGGTTTTAAGAGTAACCGCCGAGCAAGTAGACTGGAGAATTATGTACTTCATTTCACGAAACAATACATATACAAATTTAACTAGTCAAGTTGATTAAAAGCTTTGAAAACCTTAGCTAGCTTGTGCTCACCAAATTTTGGTCATTCTCCACAAGCAGCCAGCAGATTACTAATGCATACCGTTGAATTCATTGGTTGTCTTGCACTCTTTCAATTCGGATCAGGCACAGCAACTCTGAAATCTAGGAAATGGACGGTAAAATGATACCCATGTCTTTCAGGTGGTTTTTCAGCGTACTTAATTCATTGTCCGTGCTTGGAACCACCTATGGTTGTACGGGCACATCCGATGTGTTACTCATTCAGATCTTGATGCGTCAGATATCTGTGTCGCGTCTAGCAAAAACTATTTTGAAACATATGCATGTGTGGATGGTGTTTAACAAAAGTTCCATACTGAAAGAGAAAACTTCCTACAGTCTTCCTGCTTCTGATGGTCTGGTACAAACTGTGCATAGTTCATAGCATCGAATTTTACATCTCATTTACTCCGAGGGATGACATCTTGTATTGGCAAAGTGTACGAAGCTTATACCTGAGCTGCGGAATTTTGCCGAAAATGCGTTGTTACTGAATACATGTCAGCCTGTGACTCATCAAAGTTTAGGTGAAAGACGTTTTTCGGATGGACCGATAATCTAAGTATGTGTAAACAATCACAACAAACCAGATGGAAGCAGCCGCTGACAGTATAGTAGCTTGAAGTCCACTGTAGCACAATGTGAAACGTTCGACGAAATTTTAACAAACGTTCCGCAGACGCATTTCAGTGTATAATACTCGACAACTGGCTTCAAAGTTCGCGAAGTGTTGTCGGTCCGTTACTGACTGATGTTTTCCCGGACGCAACTAACGATAAGGGGATGCCACTTTCAAGTCTACCTGAAATTGACAAACCTAGGATCTTTATACTGGCTCCAAATGCCACAAATTATTCATCCGAGTTTAAATCTTTGCTTGCTCCGGCCGTCTTCACAATAACCACACAACCCTTCCCGTCTGAATTATGGGAAGAAGGAAACGTTGATTTTCAGTAGCCGTAAAAAATGGGGGAAGACAGCCGTTTTGCATTGATTGCAATCGGAATGTACACTCTCTTAATTAGAAGCTTTGCAGTGTGAACGGTTCGGACGACAGGAGGTGGCACTGGAATGGCTTCCAGACGAGTAGAGCGTATTTTGGTTTGAAGGCCAGTGACAGACTATCGGTAATGGTTCGGGTTTATTGTGGACAGCAAGCAAGTGGACTGGCTATTCAGAATGATAAGCCGTTGGATGTTATGGCGGCACGTTTGACAGATCTGTGTTACAGTCTATTGATGAGGGACGCAGTCTGATGTCAAAACAGTGTCGCAACAAACACGTTCCACAGTGAACCAGAACACACTGTTTACGTCCAAACGGATGATATACATTTGATTAGCTTCTTCCGGTGAACCGGGTGTCGAATTGTTCTTGTGGTTCTGTCACAGCCACCTTCATGAATTTTTCATCAATTTTCAAAAAATCGCTGTATGCTGAATAATTCTTCCCTAGTACAACACGAGGAACCCCGTTGATTACAAACGAACAGTGAATTCAATTTGAGGTGCAGTAATAAGGCTACCCGTAAACCACTGAGTGATCCTACAGTTTCGTACTAAAATGCATGAAATAATCCAGTTAACAAACAGCCCTCTTGCATATACTATGCGATCTGTTGGAAACCAACTCGATTCACCACCTAACCAAACGCCAATACAAGGGACCACTCCATCATCGCTTCAGTATACAGTATCACCATCGGACAGACAATTTCACTGTTTAGCATCCGTTGTTTGTCCAGTCCTTTGTACAATGATTGCCCAAGCAGTTTACAGATAGTGACATTGCATGTGCTATTGAAGTGAGCTATTGATAGATCGTGAGTTGTTTACTACTGATGTGACGCTGTAAATCTTTGTTCCGGTATCATTAACAACATCTCCTTACTGCGACCAATCTCGGGTTTTCCTGTTTACTATGCAGAAAGTTCGAATTCGATCACGAATTCCATGGACTACAGATGTCTATGAAATGAATACTAAGACAACTGTCGCGAATGATCACATGGAGAGTTTGACAGAAAACCTGATAATCTATCCGCTGATTCGATTGCTATATGAAGTTTGTGTACAATTTATGTGCTAACTGTGACTGTTGCGAAAGTTAGTTTACAGCATCACTATCGTTCCGTATGAGAATCCTCACTGCAAGTAGGCGCCCTTCATGAAAATTCGTCGGTGTAGTGGGGATGTTATTGACCGGTTTGCTCTGTACCACTTCACATGCACCTGTCATTGAATTGGTGTAACCGGTATAATTCTAGCATTTGGAGACAAGTGACAGATGTCACTAATGGTTGAAAATTCCCTGAGTACCTATCAAAAACACAATGTGACCGACAGGGTCGTCTTTATTTGTTCGTTTATGTGGAACAGGACTGCCACGGCGAAACGAACGAGACAAGTGACGAGTTCGAATTAAGTCAATCATGTCTCAGATACAAATAGAGACAGCGTTTTGATGCAGTTGCGCCATAATTATGACGTGACTTGAACCATGGCAGTATAATTGTTTATGGTGTGTGAGGCGGGCCATAGCAATCTAAAGGCTTGAACAGACCGTTTCTGGGTGCACAAAGGTGGATTATTCGGTCGAATTCCGATCGCGCCAGCCATAACTTGCCAGAACTTGGTATCTTAAATGCTCTTGCTGAGTACCGACACAAACATGCGAAATGTATCAAACAGCTTCAACCATTCTATATTTCTTCCCTGTGATATTTTCAGAGAGCGGTAAGTTCCTCGGAATGTATAAACGGTGACAAAATGTGAGTGACAGTCAACTGGGAAAGAATGACGGAATAAATAAACATGTAAGCTCGGGCTATTAATCGACAACTCACGTGAGAGTTGTTTGTGCCCTTTGGTTCACTCTCAACGGAGTCCCTCTATATACAAAAAAACAAAAGATCAATATCGTTCCCTTTTCGTGTTCCCATTCCGAGTCGCCACTTCCCGGATCAGCCATTCCACCGCGCTCCGAAGGTCTTTCAGTCCAGTCGATTCGCTTGAAACCTCAGATTTCTCCACTCTCGAACGATGGCTGCCACGGGATCTTTATTCTTTATCTCGGTCACGGCACCAAATTTTATTAGTTGATAGCGGGAGGGCCCAAGCATTGTTGATTCTGAACACCAGTGTGGTTGGGGAAACGATAAGGCCTATATTTCAGCATCATCTGGGAACGAGAAAGACGAGTGATAATCATTACCTAACCAGAGAGACATGCAAGAGTGTCTACAACACGCCTGAGTATAACTTTGAAAAACTGAAATGCTTATAGAAAGTGTAGTACCGTTCGTTTCGTATAAACGATTCTGCCACTAACACGGATAACGTTAACCACGTAAACGGCTGAATAAGATGTTGTTCAGGAAAAAATTCAATCTGCTCTGTGCAAAGCACTGAAGAACGTTGTTGAGTAATGGTATATTTCGTTTTTTCCATATTAACTGAACACCCTCCAGAATGTATCGCAGCCGTTACGTTCCCACAGACGTCACCCATGCTAAGCTCGGTCGATCAGTAGCTTCAATTTATTCAAAAGCCAGAACGTGCCATATAAGCTTGTTTTCGGTGCCATCTTCAGGCCAAAAACAACACAATAAATGTGAAACTAGTTGCGGGATGTAGGCATGTGGGTGTTGGGTCACGTAGATGGGGCATTAGAGACTTAGCACAAGGATTGAAGGACGGAGTGGCGCATGGCCGTGTCAACTGTGAGGGTCACTCGCCAGTGTACCTAATTAACCCTTGTAGCACAATATTTTCGGGGAACTGGCGAATTCCCCGACAGACCAGTCAACTAGATTGGACAAAATTGCGCTGGAAATGCTTTGTTGTTTTCCGGTCGACCGCCACACGCCTTGTGCTACCTGTGTAACTTGTTCCGCAGGAACAAGGGAACGATTGGGTAAAAAACGATTTAGCACTATTGCGCACTACGTCCTTGAGGTGAAGGCGTACGGCTGACAGAGAGGTGAACGTTAGTCTTAGTTGTGCAGCATGAAACGCGCTAATCAAGACCGTGCTGAGATATATGGTCAGCGATACCTTTGGTAATTCGTCTTTGTAAGGTAAGTCCATATAAATGGCTTTCCACCTGACAGATGATTCACGGATTTGCGTTTCCCTCTGTTGCGTTTATCAAGCTAGAAATTTCCCCGGACATTTATCACCATGGGACATTACACATAAGAACTTTGGCACATTTTCTAGCATGTTCTCAGTAAAATTCTGCAAATTTGACTTCCTAGACAACGCATCAAGATAAGGATCGGTTTTACCGGAAAAATACTGTGAGAATTGATATATTGGCCATTCCACGTCTACTGTGATAACGGGATCTAGTGGCTTGATTGTAATCATGTTCCAGATCAGAAGCCTTCTGAACTGCTTGTTTAATATGTCGAGTGGGTATCTTTGTGTTGTCTTGCTGGTATGGCGACGGACGGGATTTTGTTGGATACAAAATTGCGTAATTTGGCATCGTGACCAGTCAACTTCGTTCTACGGTGAACAAGGCCCTGTTAATTTTCTCATAGGCACCTACATCTAGGAACTGAAACCGGTTCCTGATTTCGTTTCCGAGGTGAACGTGGTGGAGGGAGGCGCTAGATCGAACGACTGAGTTACAGGATGCAAATTGTGTTCAGCTTTCAGTGAAACAGAACTGATGCTTGCACATTGTCCGTAGAACCATGTTTCCAACCTGTGGCCCAACTGTTGATGTTCTTGTTTGCCCACGAAAATGCTTGTTAGTAGCTAGCTCACTTACAATTCCATCAGTTTGCTGTTGCAACTCACCGGCAAATCTGATCTGAATGTTGGCGGTACGATATAGACGTAGTTCCACAGCGAAATCGGACACGCACGAGACTGAATGCTTGTCAACGAAATTGACAGTCAGTAGAGAGAATATCACTGTCCTGATCGCTTTGTTACCCAAAAGATGAATACAGACAATCCTCAACATCCTGTCACCCCACTAAATGTAAGAATGCCGTATTTGTCTGCTTAACATTCAAGAGTGATATTGCGACACGGACAGACGGCCACCGTTTCTACTGATCTGGCACCAACACTGTGTAGCTGGTTCACTGCGTCTCAAGGACAACTTGCGTCTCCTTAGCCAGTGCATGTTTGTACACTTAGGTTCCAGCTGTTTCACAGGTAATTATGTGGGTTGGGTCGACCAGAGGCTTGCCCAAACGGTTAGTCGTGGCTCTGGACTGGTTCGCACAAATCCGTCGGTGGCGCAGCCGCCGCACATTTAACCTACAGCGGATACGAATTTGACTCCACTCAGACTTCTTGTGTAGTCTCAAGAGTTCCGACCGGTCACTTCAAATGAGTCGGGCGACAGATAATGACCACCACTGAAGTAATTGTGTAGTTCAAGTTTGTACATGCTCCACATTCGCCACGGCCAAGTTACATCGGTCTTCGTCCACATCGCTGTCTGACTCGGCTCTTTGCTGTGACTGTGTGTACCACTCTAAACCAGTCGTCCACAGTGTTTATACCACGCCAACTGACTGGTCACACAACAGTTATTCGAACTTTGTTGACATTGGACATGGAATACCGGTATTCTACTTAGTCGCTTTTTGTTTTGCTATATCGTTTTATACTCGTGCTTTGTAGTGAATGTTTAATGCATATGGACTGAATATCAACCCCCTGTTGTTCACAACTTTCACGTTCACATGCACCTTCCAGCCAGCGTTTTTCCGTGAACTTGACAACACCTCCACGTTTCTTATGTCATCCGTGATATTTATTACTTGCTGTAGTGTTCCGATAAATTCGTTATCTCAATCCAGCAGTCTTTTCCCTTGTAAATTGGTCTCTGCTTTTGTGCATTCGCGCACATTTGCACACATTTGTACCTGACCGATTCCGGACGTCTCTACGGTCCCTAACTATACAATCGAGTGGCGAGCGTTCGCACTTGTGGAGGAAAGATGGTGGTTTGAGCGTAAGCTCATCAGTCCTTCTTTGCTGTGTGGGCGAAAACATTTGTGTCCGAATGGATCCTCTCAGGAGAAACGATTTGACGACAGACTCCAAACTCGAGCATTCAACTATTCGGTCAGAATCATAAGGTCAGTCCTAAACGCTGGTAGAACTGATAGTTGAGTATCTCCAGGTTGTTTTCGTTGGAGCGTGCCCAAATTGAACACACAACATTGTTGTCAGGGTCTCTGGAGAAACATAGATGAAACTTTGCGTCAAAAATGGATGCATACGTCAATCAGACTACAGGACGGCGCAGCATTAATCAATTTCATGGGTTTCTAAAGTACTAGGTGAGTTTGCCCGCTGACGTGTACACGTTGATGTACGCACATTAAAACTTGCTGGTTTAGAGAACACATTGCATTGGAGAGAAGCAGTAATAGTGGGTTTCATTCGGCGTTGAAATTACGTTACATTTTCTTCCTCTTCCCCCCTCGTCTGCTCACGTGGTTATGCTTAAAACGTTTGTTAGTGCGTTCTCCTCACAAATGACCTAGGGAACTTCCTTACATTCAAGTCTGTCTGATGTTTTCATAGAGTTATGCGCTCTCATGTCTGTTTAGAATGAAACTGCATTTGTTAGTGTCAGTGACTACGCAGTTTGCACCCATCGCGTATACTATAGAAACTGGTCAATACTAAACACTGTTTTTAAACGGTTGTGCATAGAACATCTTGCTCTTGTCAAAGATTGCTGTGACCGTTGTTAAAAGAAGTTTTAGTTGTGTAACGTTGATGTTCATTCGCGCGTGAGGGCCACCAAGTTTTTTTCATGTGCTTACGAATGTACATTCCACAACTGCCCCTATATTTTATCATATTAGCCGGCCACAACTTTCCAATTCGCTAACCCGCCTTGCACCAGCAACGTTACTCTTCAGCCAAACGTATTCCACTCAACACGTGACATGCGTGAATGTATGCTGCGGCGACGAAAAACCGAGTTGCTGGAACGAGCACGGTGCAACTTCATCCAGTGACGCTTCGTGGACAACGACTTGCTTTGGATTGTGTCCATTCCTGCGGGTTTGATCGGTTCTGTTTGTTTCTTAACAACTGTTCTGTCTGAACTGACCGATTTGTAAAAGAATTTTTTCTCCCCGTGAAATTTACTCGACCGGTAATTGTACACACTGTGGCCCCGGTATGCCTTATCACGATCGATTGAGCTTATTCTTGTACTGTTACGCAACCCGTTTGTGATTGTTGTCACCTGGTTGTGCGTTTCTCAATTCAACGCGTTGAAGACTTCGCCTTTATTTTCGTTACACACCTGTTGAAAGCGTTTGAACAGCTGTTGTAAGCTGTCCATAGAACACATTGGGTTTGACGGGTAACTGAGTCCAACTGTGAAATTTCTGAGCCCCTTTTCGGCTGGTGCTACAGCATTTGTGTGGGTTGTTTCTCTAGCTAGTTCGAGTCTAGCGGAAGCCCACATTTTTCGCAGCTGGGTATTCTGTAGATCAATATGGAGACGGATGAGTAGTAGAAGATTTTGAATATCACTCCCAATCGATCGCTGTTGTCACATTCTCATAGACTTCCCACTCGTCCCCTTTTGAAAAAAAGCACTGGACTCGAGTTTCGCTCTCATTAGAGCTCGTCGTTAGTGCATATCCTTGCCACAGCCGATATTTGAACTCCAGCCATACTTCGATGGGACAACCGTGTTGACCACTGTGCCATTCAGCTCACATTGAGCGCGAGCGAGTTATCACATCTGAGCACGCAACCACTTCCGCTTATGAGTAACGCTCAGGTTGTCCGATCGCCTTGAGAGAGGACAGCAATTGTCCTGTTTACTCTAACCAATGACCCCTCGACCAGGACTTCTCTCAAAGTTGAGATCATAGAGATCATTAAGTTGTTGAGCGATATCTTGATTACTGATGAGTGGTAGAGATTTTGTTCTTCATACGTTGAATATCGTCCACAAGTGATCGAAAGGAGCTGACGGAACGGTCATAGGATTGTGACGGTTGCGGTCACTTGCTGGTGAGTTTCAGTTCCCATCATGGAAACGTATACCTGCCCTGAATTTTCAAACCTAACAGGGTTCAAGTTTAATCGTTCTGGGCAAACTACTGCTCAATTGTCAGTAGCTCGCTTCTGAACGACATTTTCAGTTCGGAAAACAAACCCACGCCATGAATATCCGGGTACACAGGTCTGGGTGCGTGGCCCCACACTTTACCAGAGAGAAGAAGTTCACAATAAATCCACCAGTCTTAACTGGTCGCCGAACGTGAAAGGCTAACGAATGCATTCATGTTTTGAACGTGTGTCGGTGTCCGTGCCTGCAAGAATATAATTCACTTTGATTTTCTGAACAACCCAAACTTAATTCAGTTGGTGAATTTTCCAGTCAAGGTACATCTAGTATTGTGCTTTCACTTCGTAACTGGGTGCTATGCAGTTAAGAGAATCTGCGTGGCAAATTGAATGTTTAATGCATCTACTTTTACTGTATTCGATAGTCTCTAGCTGATATGCAACTGCATGTTTGTGCTTCGTTTATCTGCACGAATAAAACACAAAGTTGCGCCTGACACCGATTTGAATCTGGGAAAGTTGATTTGGATATGACGGTCAGGCAATGCAAATTCACAATATGCGTCATTTAGGCCGTTCACCACACATGCTATCAAAAGGTTCACCGTATCGGCTGTACCGATCTAGATTACAACCGGATCATAGCTCTGATTGTGTCGTTGAATGAGATCAACAGATATCACTTTTCTGATTGCGATATTTCGCCATCAGCATGACATTAAGTGATAGTCAGCGGCTTACCTTTATCCACATCATCGCCAATTCTCTAACCTGTCTTTCGCTAGAATCAGGAATTCCACTCGCAACCGTTGCGGTGTATGGTTAATCGAGTTTTGGTCTGATTCAGGGCTGGTTGTATATGTGAAGTGTAGGAAGCCCCGCGGAGAAGAATGACCTGGTCGATTTTGGGGGCTGGCCAACGTAGTCAGACCACTGCAGTTCGGAATGATGTAACGTTTTGCATATCATCCAACACCAATCTCGAGAAATGTATTCTTCTGTGGAATTATGTTATCTGACTGGTGATATGCGGTTCAAGTGTTGACACTCCTGTTCGTGATGTCTATTCGAGTTCTCATGTGCTTAGTTAGTGTTCTGTTAACTCGTAAACTGGGGGACCGAGTGTCACGCACACTCACTGGATGATGCACGAACTGAATGGCCCTCCATTAAAAATTGTTCGTGCACACCTGTATTCTGGTTCCACTTGTTGCTGAAACAATGAGCAGCAGTCCAACGAGAATACGTGAAGATGAGTAGTCTGAGTGTTGAATGAAGACCGTGGTGGGAAAGAGAATATCTGTAACACACACAACACGCCAGCAATTCATTCTACTCCCATTCTTTAGTCACGTCTCGGCAGACTACATCGTTTCCGGCTTCTCAATTGTCCTACGACGGAGCATCGGAGTGCTTCTTGTAACTCCGGTTGCACCTTGCAAGTGTATTGATGAACAACCATTGTTAAATTACACTAGTGGGTGTCCTCATAATCTCACAGGTCAGATTCGAGCGGATTACATGCTGACGGCACAAGTTTGTGGATATAGGAAATCCCGGGTGATATGCGAGCAATCAGCTTGTACCACTTTTCCCCAGTACCGATGGCGTGTTGTTTGATGACTGTATACCAGGAAGGCTACGTCAGATCTTGCTAATTCGGTTATTTGGGAATTTCGAGTTTAACAGTGGTGGAGTGAGTCATTATTGTGGATGCGGGTTTACTGTGGTATTCAGAGTAAGTTCCAATGACCGCTGTCGTGTCGTTGGTACTAACCTGTCTAAGAAGTCGTTACAACAGTGTTACTCTCGAGGGGGCGAATATTGTGCTGGTCTCCGGATCGATTGCAAGTAGTCGTCGAGTAACGTTCATTGCCTAGTGTACGTTAGTCCCAACCATTGCATACTAAACAAGTTCTGCTGTGTGTCGGGGTCCTGACTCTGCATTTGTTCCAATCATAAGTGGCTCAGAACTGCAGCTACCGATGCCGTTCGTCTAAACAGTCGTTTCAAATCATAAGTCAAAAATCTCTCACTGGTCAGACACTTCTAGGCGTATGCAGTGTGTTCTATTTTACATGCTTGTCTCTGTAAGGCTACGAGAAGCATTGCCGTCCGGATCATCACAGATTTGACAAGCACATTAAGGCCAGGTAGTCGTCCCCCGTTTTTAAATAATAAACAACCCTCGGTGAATTAAAACTGTTTTTCAGTTGTTACTATACTTTCTCTATCACATTATCAAGGAAGCGTTTCGTGGATATTTATTGCTATGCACGTCTGGGAGTGCCAACTCAATGTGATAACGCAAGTATGGTCGATAAATCTAAGGCGAACAAATTAAGGATTTTTATCAACTTTGCATTACACGCAGTTTTCTTGTTATGCATTTGAAAACTTTGTATTGTGAGTATAGTCTTTAAGCAACTTTGACGATAAGGGAAGAATGTTATGATAGGAAGTGCAACAACTTTTCCGCAACTGACTTTGACCTACGCTATATCCCTCTGAGCTTTCAGTTGGGACGCCGGATATCTCTGGATTTCCTGCCTTGAATTCGGGTGGAAACATGAGGGTTGCTAAGTTTTTCACATCTTTACACAGTTAAATTCAACTTGAAGCATGCTAAGTGTCAGTTGGTGAAAAACCGAAGTACTTCAGCTTCGCTACCGATCCGTATGAACATCTATGTTCTCTAAGCTTTTTATCGAATTCCTCATCCACGGTAATAACGGGTAAAATGGATGCATAATACAGATAGCAAACAAATCGGTTTTCCCAACCTACCTCACGCATCGGACGCAGTGCTTGTTTCTTGTTCAACTAGTCTGATTCCTGCTTCGCCTACCTTGTGTGTTATCTGCCACTTGCCTGAATGTTGGTTCCGCACCTCATCGAAATTGGTTAGTCGTCCATTAGACTTCCTTTTTAACTGTGTTACTTTGGGTTACTTCTGTGAAATATGTGTAAAAGGCAGTCCGGGTAAACTAAACTGGCTGTCGCTGTGAAGCCTCTTCCTCATTGTTAGAAGACGAGATCATCAAAATAACCTAATCAAGTCATCGTTCGTCAGCCAAACACTGGCGTGCAAAGTTTTCCAGATGAACCAACCAGAATGAAGCGTGACGGTGGACGTGAGTATCGTGTTAGCCCGATGAACCAATCAGAGTGCAACGGCCATGGAACTGATCATACTGGGCCACTTAATCGCGAAGTGGCCTAAACCACTAGATATTGATTCAACGTGCAGTTGGCTTTTTTGACGACTAATTCATGATATATATTTACATGCATTTCATTCATTTGTCGAACTGAAAACCGGCAGTAGCGTGTGTTTCTACGCAGTCGTGTTCTTCCTGACTGCGTTAATATACTGGGCGAAGCCGTACAGCAAGGATCCCAGTATAGCATCCAAGCCAGAATAGAACGTTTGAAAGAGAAAAGGGCGCGTTACACCACTTATTCATCTGAAATGGTCCTCTCTGCACTTTCTTAAGCCAAGAGGTTACGAAGTGACAGTCGTCTTATCACGATGAGGTCGTCCAGTACAATCAATTATTTATTCCCCTCATTTTTTACGAAAATCCCACGATTAGCATTTGAAATCCCACTAAAACGTTCAACTAAATTGAGGTTAGTAATCGTCTACGCCTAGCACAGACACCAGGAGGAGGAGGCATGCGCAAGAAGCGTATTGTTGGCTCTAAGTAATTGAACAAAATGTGTACATTTTACAAAAAGATTAATGTAGGTTGTACGTGGGGACGAATCGAAATATGTACGGTTTCTTCTAGAACTCCTTGGAGCGTTAGAAGAATGAAAACGCCCGACCAACTTGGCGAGTGTCACGCACTATACTCTCAGAAAACCGTG
Source organism: Paragonimus westermani (assembly GCA_008508345.1). Lineage (NCBI taxonomy): Eukaryota > Metazoa > Platyhelminthes > Trematoda > Plagiorchiida > Troglotrematidae > Paragonimus > Paragonimus westermani. Next base: position 32,938 of record QNGE01003495.1, read on the forward strand.
GGTCGCCTGCCGGAGTGTTGTGCATGACTTCGTTTCACATAGATGCACAAGCCAATGGACGAAGTATTGGTTTCGTTCTTGGGAATTACAAAGTGCCGTTCACACGAAGATTGCTAGCCATTTCAGTTTACTGCTCTTTATTATGCGAACTTTCAAAAGGAACACCTTTGTAGATACTTAGCCTTGGTCTGATGCCTATAGTCTATGCAATGCGTTGCACAGATCCGTGTAGAACTGATGCTGTGCAATTCTTGGAGGTTTGATCCAACATTTTATGTTGTGTTCTGATAGGCATGCCTATGTTTATGCAACAATAGTCTCTGAATAGTTGTATGTAGCAAAGGTGAAGGTAACAGTTAAATAAGACGAATCAAGCTTATATTAATCGATGCTCATTATTTTAACGGGCAGTGCTTACACCTCGCAAAAATCAAAGGCAACAGAAAAACGAATTGGCAAGCATAATGTTAGTGGGGGGGAGATACGTCATCTTTCACGTTAAGGGACACCGTGGACGTATCCGTGGCTTACTGTCACACCATTTCAATGAGACAGCCTCTTTGTCGTGTTCTATCGGTCCGTGCAAGGTGATCACTTGAACTGGTCGATTCAAATCTTCACGTCCGTGTTCATTCTTTACCCCTGGATTATCGTCTAATTTCAATCCTCATGGCAGGACAGCCAAATTCGCGCAATCACCAGCCGCGTGTGTTTTTAGGAAGAATGTGGTCTAACGCTCAAATCATTTGGCTAATAAGTTCAGGAGCCAGATGACCATATGGTTTCAATTCACACATTTAACATTATGAACAGCATGGAAAATATCGAAATCCTTCCTTATCTCATCTGGACAGCGTAAACTGTTCTAACTCATAAGCGATGCTAATAGGCAAGTCCAGTGAAATTAACGATTAAATGTTCGCCCATCCTAGGCGAACGCAGCTTTGGCTGTCAATAGTTCAGTAGTAAAGCTTCACAATAATTTCAACTGTGTAATTTGTGAATATTCGTCGGGAAAGCAAACAGTAATTTGATTCTTATCATGTGACCTGTGTTCGTAATTACCTTGCCTAGACAGATGCGCCGTTTCTCGGATGGACGTTGGTTAATTTTGAATGCGCTAATACAGTTCTCAACCACCGTAGTTCCCGTGACCACTGCTTCCAAACGCTGTGTAGAAATACCTATCCTTTTGTACATGGAAAGAGTACCGAAGTTAAAAGAGAAGTAGCGTTATGGAGTGTAGATTTATCAGAAAAGAATATTATCAGGATTAAAGAAAAAGGTGTCGAGATGAAAAAAAAGTACAGAAAAAACGAAGTTACGAGAAAACGGACAGAGGACCCGCAGGCACTTTATCCAACCTGGCAACATGAGCACCAGCCGGTTTGTAGAAGGTTTGGAGCACAGGGGACTGTGCCAAGCTCGGCGAACATATCAATACCAGAGACTGGCAAATCTGATTAATTGTAAAAAGCTTAAAACCGGACTTCATACTGCGAGGTTTAAATGCTGAAGATCTGTGAATCGAAGCCACGTCATAGTCAGTCTTTTGACTACCCTAATCAGGTGGAACTGTCGTTGCAAGCAATGCTATTAGGACTGGTGGCCGTGCGGATAGCAAATACTGTGTGTCACAAGCTTGCTGATCCAAAACTTCCAGTCTCAAAAACTGTCGAGTGAACACGGGGAAAAATCCGCCGAGGTAGTTCTTTGGTAACATGGAGTCTTGATTGGGCTAGTCGGAAGCTGACTCATTGCTGTTCAGTCACTCGAGCTATTCTGTTAAGATTGATTGCACGCTTCCTGTGCACTTGTCCAATAATATTCCTCAGCGTTTTCATGTACATATTCAACCTACCTCGGTCACTATATTTTACGTTTCCACCTGGTCCGACGTTATGTTCCACATTCCAAAGAGATTAACGTAGTTTAAAAGTAAATCAGCGCATAACAGTCAACAACGAACATAGTTATTGATGCCATCTCTGTCACCAGCGTCCGCCTCGTGCTTGGTGAACACTGTCTCATAAATAAGCAGTTTCTGCTACAAAACCCAACTTAACACGTCAATTCCAATAATCAGTCAGCACTAGTTAGCACTCTGGACAAGTCAACAAAACCAGAGTTGCAGTAGCACGCCATCCGTTTACTATCCCTGTGAAATATCTTTATTCCGTCTACCCTAGTAATGTCTGGATTGGTAGTCGTCGAATGAAATCATAATCGACTACCTTCAAGCACTCATTTCTCATTAGATTAGAGTTTCCATGTTTACCGAGAGGTGCTCTTCCTTGACACGACTATATATGTTGTATTATTAAATGTTCATACTGTACACATTGTCCGTTTGATATTAGGAGTTTGAATACACGCATTTGACATTTGTATGTCATTCTATAAAATTTCCAAACAGATGTGCATCATTTCAAGTTATTCGTTGGTCGACTGCGTTTTGACACTTCCAGTATGAAAACTTCTATCCACGTCCTTATCGCATTGTTTACTTCAACTTCCATCCTCCAGCTGGGTTATAAGACCTAGTGTTAACAGTTCATTGTTCAATCGTGGTCAAATTCCAAACGCAAACATCCTGATCGTGTCATGTCTGCTATTCACGTTAACTACTTAGCTCACGCAAACTTCATTTCCTCGTGAACTCTGGTCGTAGATATTCAGTCTATCGTCGTCAGTTTGTGTATGTCGCTCAAGTGCAATAGTCCAACGACGTGAACCAGCCTTATTATATAACGCCCAAGAATCTGTTTCGTTCTATTTAAACTGAGCGGGTACCATTTTTCTAGTTAAATCGCAATGAGATTTGCATACGTTGTTACCCTTACGTTGTTAATCTCAAGTATGTTTTTTATCGGATTCACTGAAACCTTCATTTAGGTTTGTTCGCTAAAGAAGACCATTATGAATTCATGAATCAAGTGAGACCAGTCCTGGGTGTTGTGTTTAACCTTGTTGTATATTTTAAGAAAGATGTCTTTTGTGACCAGACCTGAATTGAGGAATCTAACTGAAGTATTTCGTTTCGAGTTTTCTCACCACTGTCAGTCGTACTGTTTATCGTGTTGTTAAAAGTATCCCTCTATGTGGGTTATACCTTTAAGCAAGCTAATCACATGACCTACGAATAATAATGGAAAATAAAGCTTAGTTACGTAGACTCGTAAATGGTCTTCTCGATTACACCAAGTCTGTTTGCCTGATAGTGCCTGCTTTCACAACAATGTACATCTTAGCGCAAGGTTGGCTGATTAGCAGAGGTGAGAGCGACTGAAAACAAACAGAGTGAGCGACTATAAGATGTATTATAGAATTCTTCTATGATAACGCCGTTAGGTGAAATGGACTCAGCCCGCAAGTTCTAACCAACTATCGTCCGTTAATTTGAAAAATCACCAGATTCATTCTAAAACCTTCATCCTACGTCTGTCCACATCACTTCTCCTATCAAATAACCCAGGACATTCGTTAAACCATACTGAAACCCATTAACGTTTAGACGAAAATAATGGACATCAAATTTTGGGGATCCGTTTGATGAAGACTGACTGAAAAGTCTGCTAGAAAAAAATTGTTTCCAGTGAACACACTTTCAATGAGATGTATCATCTTTGTTTGCGCTCAACAGGTAATTACAATAAACATCATCCGAACATTACTTTTGCTAACTGGTACTCAATTGCTTTTTTACAAAATTCTAGCGGAATATTCGGTTTAGGCTTGCTCGTACTAGACAGCATCTACTAACGGATGACACGGACGTACGTTTTCTGGGTAAGCCAACTATACACGGCATTTATCTCTTGGTAGCTTGATACGATGCCACAATGATGAACTGTTGATTAGCATCGTATCTGCATGGAAAAGGATATTATGACCCTATGTACCCTTAGCTGTGTCTGTGTCCATTAAATCCTACTTGTTTGCGCATATACGTTCATATTATACGAAATTTTTAACCGGATTGTATCACATGGCTGGCATCCTTTAGTTATTCGGCAGCAATGATTGAAAGGGTTCACCTGTTTTAAATAAATTCTAACGAAGAACATCGTAGAATCTATTATTTATGATAGTGTGATGATTCACAATGAACGCGGGCAGCTTCCAGAACATTTTCCAATATGACAAGTGCTTTCTATCCGATACATCTCCACGAATAGCTTTATTGATCACCCACATATCGTAGATGTATTTCCAAATCTACAAACATGTCCACTTTCATTCTCTTATTCAGAATGCACGTCATGCAAACTTGCTCTTGAGGGTAGCAAACAGTTTTTGATCACAGATAAGCTCAAAAATGCGATCATGGACCGTGTTCGACCAAAGTGTGACCAAATGGGAGAATTCAAAAAATCCGTGAGTGACTTCCTTGTATACAACAGACTTATTCTGAGAAAATCGAGTAATCGTGCCGGATTGTGATGAAACAGAATTAACATATTGGTCACATTTCCTTCGCAAGCCCGTTCATAGCACTGTTTATAGTAACAGTAGCCCGATCACAATCGAACACCATTCGCATTTTATCATGGCATTCGTATTCAACCAAATGACTTATCTGGCAGCTCGCTTTAGAACACTTCGTCTGAATGCGAAGGTTGCTCTCACATGTTCTTGTTGTCTGACTTATGTCAACCAACCGCCCAACTGTTCATCAGTTATTAGTTGTATGTTTTGCAGAAAGTACATTTGTTTCGTGAATAAACTAACGACAGGCAACGATGTCGTGAGTGTTGAACGTGCTGACGTATACATGCATGCGTTTGTGATGCAAATTGGAAGCAAGTGAGAAAGGTGCTGAGAAGACGAGAGAATAAGTGAAAGGAAGAAATACAATTCAGTGGCGCATTTATCTCAGTGAGCAGTTCATTGTGGGAAAGTCTGGTTAACCGACTGGTGAACAGCGTGAATTTCGGAACTTCAAGCATGATTACTCAAGGGTTGAAAAATTAGGAAATACAATATCGCATGTTTAAGAAGTGTTTCGAAGAGAGAGGGAGGGTAAAGATGTGTCGAATTTTGACACAGTTGCCACTGTTCAGATGGTTGAATGTAACAGCTTGGACACAGAGTTTGAGGGGTGCACCCACTTTTCCCCCAAGATACTAGCAAGTCAATATGAAACGGGTGTAGCTAACGCTCTTCTCGTTCTAACAGTTTTATTCAAAGGAGTTTTTCACGCAGGAACAACGGACTGTTCGAACGATCTTCCATTCACTGCACACAGTTGCCAGCATGCCGGACAAACAATCAAACCTACGCTTGTAACAAACACTTTGCGTCCATTGAGTTTTCAAGCGTGAATCATCAATAGACCAAACAATTACAGAGAATGTCTTCTTGTTTATCCCCGTAATCCACACAAACAAACTTGAACATTCATTCACTTCAGTCATGCAGCAGGCTTGATATAGGTTGGTGTTATGAAACGTTTACTGATTATTTTGTTCACTCTCATAGTCTTAATGTGGGCACGTTATTGTTTAGCAAATCCGTTCGTCTGTATTCCCTCATAATTTGTTATCAGTTGCATTCGCAATTGTCCAAGTAAGCTGTTTGTGATTTTGTCAACCTTGGTGTATGCTCTGTGAGCCGTCTAGGAATTTTGGTGCGTATACTCCTAAAATCCCCGTGACGAAAACCGGTGTAAATGTAGTTAGAGCACTTGCTAACGTCTACTCGTTTATTATCATGCTCCTATCCTTGGCTGTATTCCATCAGTGTGAGCAAACTATATTTTCATTGATCTGCATTGACTGCAATGCTAATCATGTCATACACATGATCACTGAAAGAAATGTGCGGCGAATTTACAAAGGCGTCTCTAACAGTTTCTGGTTGTTAGGATACATTCACTTTCGGCGAACCAGACAGAACTGTTTGATTTGACACAGATGTTCTGTTTTACAGTGCACTGAAATTGCACAAGAAATGCTTGATTTCGCATTCGAAACGCTAAGAAATCTATCCAGCCGCGACGTCTGTGCGGTAAGTTGCCTTTGACAAATCGATGAATGCAGTTGTGCCGAATGACTAAATTAGGAGAATTGAATAGTGTTATTATGTTTGTGTTACGCCGGAAAAACTTTGATGAATGTGCACCTGTTTATTGAACTTCTGCTGTCTTTCTGTGCAGGTGTTTGAATTTTGCCCAGATCCACCACAAATAAACTGTGAGTTCAGTGTGACAGACATTTTATTACAGAAAATAATGTAGTAGCCGCTAGGAATGGTTGTTCATTAGAATTCATCGACAGCCCACATTTACTCTATTCTGTTTGTTACGTTCGAGAACTGATTTTGAAAATGTGACTCGTTCGCCTCAATTCAGTCACACTTGCGTGTGATTAACTTATGCCAACTAGTTTTCCAACTGCATACCGAACTGTTTTTTGGTATAAACCAGTGTTGTGCAATTTATGTATAATAGAATTAAGACGTCAGCAGTTTCTTCTACTCCCGTCAGTCATTACCGTAACACGAAGAATTTTAATGTGTATTGCAACGACTGGTCAATGGAAAAACTGAGTTTACTGCTTCCGCCAAATAGGATTAATGACTAGTGACAGTTAACTTGTTAACACGTTAGCAGCTCGCAACATGTCTTTCGCCTTTTTTAACGAAGAAATTCACTGTTTAAAACCCAAAAGAGTGTTTTTCTTGGCACAACATAGACGAGAAAAAGTAGTGAGCAACCATGATATCAGCTATCTACCATGTTTCACTGAAGTGATGGTTTCCTTGAGTAGTGTGAGAAGGGAAGAAAAATGCTCAAAAACACGAAGAGTGAACACAAACCTTTATACACCACATTTTACGTATATCATGTATTTCAAATTGCTGGAAGATTTGAATCACCGTTGCCTTCTGAAATTGGTTTAGTTAGCACAGAGTGGTAGGTAAAACCATGCTATATTAACACATCGATAACAAAACTGAAATAACGTGAGTTTCCTTTGTCAAACCAAGAAACCAAGGCGGTAGGTAACTAGTTATTGTGTTGGAGAAGTCAGAAGCATCCAGAGCAAGTCCGGTACATAGGCCACCATTTCTGAACAAACACATTTGGCTTGAGGCGACTGGTCGTTACCACTTCAGCAAACCGCCAGAATCTTGGATTAGAAGGACAAAAATGATCCCCAATCCATAATAACCTGAACAACGGACGTCAGATGGCGTCTAGCCACCACCGCCATCTACATGTTTCATCAAGCTTGTTCTCGGATTACACCGAAATCTTTGCAATTGTTGCCGTAATTTTTATCTTTTCCGATGAAGCACTTAAAGCGGGAATCGCGGTTTGAACGTATTGACAAAGTTGGTTGCATCGCCCACTTACAACTCATTGATACCAGTATAATCGGAAACCTTCTGTGATCACAGTGGAGGGTCAACACACTGTTGGTGAGCACTTTTATAGGCAACGAGCCGCAGTTTATTCAAAACAGGCTCATGCACAATCCTACGAAATGTGGTAAGAATGCAGGATTAGTTCATCCTGCTTCATACGGTTATAACTATAAGTTTAGGCTGGTGAATGAGTGATATACTTTCATGCATCTTGTTTCAATCTATCGAAACTTAATATGAAGTGTATTCCAGAATAGGCACTGATACAGTCAAACACCTGTTGGGTGTCCGGAACTCAGTAGTACAGGATTGTTGAAGTATGTTTCCGTAACTATGTTTTGGTTAAAACGGTTGACGTCCATTACGACACATTTCAACCGAGTGACGGCAGGACCAAAATGTGCCGATAGGTACAGAATTATAACCTCTCTGACTGTTATACTTGATCCGTTAGTTTTTATTCGGTCTCTTACGATTTTCTGTGTGTGTGTGTGTGTGTGTGTGTACAGAAGGCGTGACCTTTGGCAGGTCTCCGTCAGAATTGACAGAAACAGTGTGCTCGTATGGTACTAACTCCAACGTAGTGGTATGGAAGTATGTGTATCAAAAAGGGTGGTATATCTCAATGACAAGGTGCATCAAAGTGAGCTGAGCGCTTAAGTGCTGTGTGTTAGCTGTAAAAAAAAGTGTTGACCAAGTACCGAACTTCAAAACAAGATTGGATACGTACACCAGTCGACAGACACATACGTAAAACATGCCTCAGTGTAATCACAGAGACCAATACAGAGAAATACAGGAGAGCGTTGAAGGTGGTAGGCTGAGGTCAAGAATGGCCGGCAAACAAAAGTAGGGTATGGAAGTACACGAACGACAACAACACTTACAAATAAAATCAAGGTCAGTGAACGAACTAATGGTTATTTGACTGCCAACTTGGTGATTGATAGCTTCTTCCACAGGTTGTGAAGGCGAGATTAAAAAGCAGTCCAGGCAAGCAGAGCGAATTAGCAGGATTTAGTTGAACAATGAATGGCGTGCCAGATCGAGCGGGGCCAAACAACCTCGGTGAGTTGGGAAGGGGATAGCTATAAGAAAAAAGAACTGAAACATGTTCAGTGGCGATGAATGGGTCGTGGAATTTTGACCCCTGCGTCAAACCGTACATCCGCATCTCCCTAATTCAACTATCTGTCAATTGTCTGGCACATACTAGCCTACTGTTCCTTTCCAAAGTTCAATGCAAACGATCAGCTTATAGTCCTAACACCATCTTAAGTGTAATTCGATTATCAAAAAGGAACTCTTCACGGTCAACGTGTTTATGTGGTAATTCTCAGACAACCATTCCATGGACAGCTTCGGATTTGTTGGGATTATCCAGATACAAGGAGAATGTGGACTGGGTTCGAGTCAGCAATCTTTGTGTTACGAGTCGGAGGGCTTAATTATCGATCCACCGGTCCTCAATGAGGACCAATACAACTGTGGATTTTCTCTTGCATCTGCGTCCGTTCATTTCAGCTATTTTATTCAGACTTTGTTCATCGGTTTCCCTGTCCTAGATGAATGAGCTTTCAGAATTAATTTACTGATCATGACCTGCAGAAATATGATGAGCGTAATTGTAAAGACGATTTACAATCCCTTTCTCCACTAGCGATCATGACAACCAGATTAGAATACTGGAAACAATTTGAACTTAATGAACCAGCCTTTTATTTTCTCTCTTTGGGTAACAACTCCAATGTATTTTGTTTGCAGTTTGTCCGTTTTGTGTCGGACTACTTACACAAGCGGAATTGGCTATCCTCTCATCTCCAGTCATAGAAGAGGCTTATCTGTTTCTCATGGGCTTGTGTGATAATGTTCACGGCTTCGTCAGTGTAGTAAGTTTTCATGCAGAGACGTGAAGAGGCATACTGAGCAGAACGAATTGTTGCGCGATCGTCTAAACTAATTGATGCTATTCCGATTTATCACGCTGAGATGAATGCACAATGCGAATTATTCAGACATTTTGTAAAATTGTTCATGGGGATATTCTCCGCGAATTAGTGTATGTTTTCGCACATTAAGTGGCGTTTGACGTAAAACGAATTTTTACCAGTTTGCCTGACCTTTCATCGTGAAGCCTGTTTTGTCGCCCACATCTTGCCTCTTCTATTCCCAAAGACAAAGCAGAACCATCTCACTATGACTAGTATAATGAGGATGGACGGTTGCACTATACTACTTACACCACCACTATTAATTATGAGTCAAAACCATGGATTTTAACATCGAAATGGCCGCCGGACGAATACGGGAAAGATACGAAAAGGATTGTTGGAGAGTACCATCGTATAGAATGGCTCTTGCTAGATGAAGGAACTGAACATTGGTGGCCAGGGCGACCGGGACATCCTGAGACCAGTGTCGTGTGCAAATGAGTATTGTTCGTAGTCCGATTGAGAGGTATAGCCCATGTACTGGTTTTCCGAATAAGTATCCCTTGTGCCATTTGCGTTCTCGCTCCGCAACACTAGTTTTGAGGTGTCAACCGTGACTTAGTGTTGAGTGATGTACAGAACATACAAACATTAGACTGAACGGGGTGGGTGCAGTTTGTACAGTGTTTTTGTGAGGAAATTCATATGGAAAATATGTTATTTATCTTCAAATGTGATATGTACAATGCTCAGCTTGTCCTAACGACCATTCTGAACCGAATACTCGTAAGAGGATTCTGACTCTGCTGAATTGTCAGTTTTCACCTTATTGCGGCGACGACCCCATAAACAGATTCACACTTTTGACTTGCGATTCCGCTCAGTTCATCATTTTAACATTGCAATCAGAACGGCCTGTAACTCGCTTTGTGTTTCGTATTATTCCCGCTTGTACGACGACCTGCTCACCTAATAACATTCAAGGCATTCACTTGTTATAGGAATCGACAGATTACGTTCTCAGCCCTTGAACACTAATTGAGTGTAAATCTGATACAATGACATCTGTAGATCAGACACCACCAGTAGGTAAGCGTCAGAGTACATGCGCGCCATGATCACACTTTGTTGCTTGGTCCCGGTTTCAAAACGACGATTGTGCCCAGAGTGAAACCTCTAAATTTGATGCGATTATCTTCCTGCTGTACATGGATTATGCTATAAAGTCAAGTAATGCACTGATTGTTATTGTTGGTTCACTTCTAATTGTCGCATTTCATGCTTCCGCTCACACCGAGTACTTTTGTGCAATAAATAAACGTCATTCATACAGTGTCCTGGTCGAATTGCTGATGTTTGTAATTAACAACTTCATCGTATATCCAGACAAATTGAATTTCTGAGGCTTACAAAACTTAATGTAGTCAATCGAACCCCGTCCGAATTGCCGCTCGACGGAAAGTGTGTTAAGAACTGGAGAAACTGTGATATCAGACAAACTCAAGATTCCTTGGTGGGCAATTTTTATCGTAGCTAGTCCACAATTCGAGCACATTATTTGCAGGCAATTGTGAGTGTTCACAAAATCAATAGGCAATATCAAATATTTCATTTGACTCAACCGTTTTCTGCACCTGCTTTTTTGCTTTCTCGTTATGACTATTCAAACGCAATTTATGTTAGGCAGTGCTCACGTGGATTTAGGGGATCACAAGAAAAGTGAGAACCGAATGTTTATTTCCAATTTTAACATTTCTTTATTCACAGTGTCAAGTAATCATGTACGACGTATTCTACAACGCTGTCGAAAGCATCCAGGTACACTTCAGTCCCGAACGTGTTTGTCAGGTGAGTCGTACAATACGAACTGGACATGTCACAGTCCCGAGGAAATGATGATACATCAAAATGATGATAATCAGTTTTGGGAATAAACCAAGTAGCAACACAGCGATTTTTAGTAGAGTGAGGTCGATTTTCAGTCATGCCCGATTAGTGTTTGTAGCCCGAGTTCGTTCTGTCTTCTTTGTAACACTCCCGTCACTACCCATGAAAATAGGCTGCCTTTAGTAGCGATTGTCGGCTCACTCAAATTTGTCATTATATTGAAAATGTCAGGAGACGTTGTGATGTGACAAAGGTGGATACCTATTGAAAGGGCAGCCAACATCGGCATCACAGGGACTGTGAATAAGCAGTTGCGATTATGTGTTAATTCGACCGATTTCATTAAAAATGCTTTAGTAACAGCAACGATTGCTGACACCTTCAAATTCGGTTGTGCTAATATTTTGATCTACACATGTTTATGTATGTGTTTCTTTTTGAGACACGATACGTACGTTACCTACTAAAGAGACTCACTTTGGTGCATTAGAATCGCCGCGTTGGAATCTCACACACGACAGTGAAAATGTGACTGACCCAACTAGTCCGAAAAGCAACCAATCTTGATTAGAGCACTCCGCATTGACTTCTTTGACCGAGGAAGTGGTACGGGTTATTCGAGTGTTGTCAACGTTTTACCTAATCAGAACAAGTGGGCGGTCAAGATGGAGCACAGATCATTCTAATCCGTTTCCACTAGTCCATCAAACTGCGGGTTGTATTGATTCCCTTGTCCGCTAGAGGGCTGAGAGTGATAAGGATGTCTGTGGTCCTCACGTCCAATGGGAGTGAGCTTTGAGGCTGTGGTAGAATTCGGGCTGTAACGTAAGAGTGAACCAGATTGTGGAAACGCCGTCATTCGTAGCCATCGTCTTGTCCTCTTACACAGCCCATCACGTGTCATGCCGTCTAGTTTAAGCGGTGCACACTGGCCCAATCTGCAAGGGCGCGTCCACAGGGTCAGCTGCCCGAAAACACCACCACATCCAAACGCACGCGGTCACCATGTTCGTACTCAGCGAATTGGAACGCCCCAAATGGAAGTGGTTCGGTGCATCCTAAACACAGGCACCCCTGGTGCGGTTGAACCCGAATTGGGATGGCGAGAGCAACACAGAGGAAAAGGACAGGACAAGGTCTAGACGGGCGCCACTGCATTGAGTTTGTACTCCAATCGCAACAATATATATCCGAAGCGTTGACTGAAACATTCCAGTGACTAGCATTGAGATATCGCAAGCTATCACGGTTAAGAGTTCCACCACAAATTGGTTACGCGGTCTGTTTTTGGATCAGTTGTGCGTCTCACACTTGCGCCGCAAATTCATTCTGGGGCCTATTCGATTAACACTTCTGCAGCACTCATTATTCGTTATCCGCCCATCACCAAACATAGATCGGAATGTCACTAATGACAGCAATGTTGAGAAACTATTCGTATCACCACTGTCAGTCAAAATTCCCATTTTCTGGCAATCACACCCACCTGTGTGGTTTCTGTAGATTGAATCTATTTTCCGCAAACATCGTTTAAACAAAGAGACTATTATCATGTGGTTGCTGAACTCCAATCAGAAAGTATGCACGAATTTCGAGACTTTATTGTCAATTCTGGCACAATCACCACATATGCCGTTCTGAAACGGGATCTTTTGATTCAGTTGTTAAGCTCAGCCTCCCGATAGATAGGGAAGCAAGATTCCAACGAAATCAGAGATCTAGATATTGCTGGAACGATTAACCACATACATCCTTGAATATCACCATGCCCAAAACATGTACACTCCGTACACTCCAGGACAAATAATGGGTGGGGTGATATCGAGGAGAGCACACATTGTGTTGTGCGCGCTGGCAATCCAGGTGAATAATTCAGTCCGGTGTGTACCGACTAGCCGGCTAAGACCCGACATTAGGGAGGGCATGAATCTTGTAACAGACTCGCCGCATCTTTGTGTGCGTGCACACATTTCTCGTTGTCGACTGGGTTGCAACTTCACTGAAGGGGCACACTGTTACAATCTGGTTACCGCGATCATGTTCATTGCGCAATACCAATTGACATTTTCGATTAGGTGCTTGTTCCAATTATCGAAACTAAAACTATTGTTGTTGATAGACAACCCTACATCTGTAAGGCCGCTTCCCTACGAAGTCTCGTCGAATGTGCTGCATTGTACCACTCTACAACATGTGATACATTTTTCATTCAACCTCTATCTGTTGGTTCGTTCGACTGTCCGCACATCTAACTGTGATTTTGGCGCGTATTTCTACAGTTGCATTGATATTTGTTTTCCTGCATTCAATTCAGATCGTGATTCATTGCTACTTATTCGACAGCCTATTTTTCATAGGCCTAACATTAGAATTCGTATATCGACCACAAAACCAAAACAGCAGTCAGTTACTATCTCTGACTGTAACTGTCGACTACTCTGTCCGCGTTGTTTGTACCACATTGTGACCTGAGTTGTTTGAACCAATTACTCATTAGCTGTGTGTTCTGTTTTAACATACATTCCTTCAAAATAAGAGTTTCAATCGTGTCAAACTAGCAACACCAATTAAGTAACAAAACTTGACTCTACTGGCGTTAAACAAGAATCTTGTCTACATAAATTATGCGTACTCATCGGGCGCCACTATGTATTGAAGGACGCTGAGTTTGTGGACTTATTGTGACAAACTGATAGAATGCACGTGAAGAATACTCGTGATCACCGTTACAATTTTGCTAAGAGCTGATCATTCACATCCATGGAGATTAAAGAATTCTTGTCAACCTGGTTTTCTTGTGTAATTTATTCGGATGAAAAATCGGTTGGAATTCATCAGCCATACATTGTCTTATGCAAAGCTGCTGTTTGTGAACCATAATTTCTGTCAACGTTCGCTTCATTAGTCCACATTAAGAAATGAGGTTCGATGAAGGAAATTATCATGATTGCATAGAATTTCATTAGACATTCTCGTGTCTTATGCATTACATTTTCTATGCATTTTTTGCAGAGCTCTGGCTTTTGCCCAGCCAACTAGCGGGGACTGCGTATACCCCTCCAATGACGGTTTCATGATTTGTCATAATACAACGCATATTACGATGAGTTCTTAATTTTCCTACCTTCCCATCACTGCCATAGAGGGTTACGTAGTATTTCGTAGTAATCACCCAAAAACATTATCTTCTTACCAGGTTCGTTTTAGTTTGGACTCATCACTTAGAGATAGTTTGAATGGCCAAATAATTAAGCGCCTTGGCTCGTGACGTGAGGGTTTTCTGGGTTTGGACTTCATTCAAAGTACGTTCATTTGGAAAGCCCAAACGAAGTGAATCCAGCCTTGAACGGTTTGATTCAGTTAGTCATCGTGCAATTACAGGTGGAGGTTACTTGGACGAAATTTATCATCTGATTTTGACTATATTCATCTCCAAAATAGGGTTTAAACAAGAGGTTTTGCGCCAGTTGTTACCAAGAATAAAATTTTTGGTGGCGATATTTATGAGACAACTATGTCGGAACTTCAGATTAATGTCAACTTTCTAGATGACGGTTTATTGTTTCGGTAAAAATCAATAAAAATGTGTTTGATTTAAGTAGTCGAGTGCCGACGAGTTGCATCGCTTATCTCGGTTGAGCTTAAACGAATCCAGCCATTATTCGTTCATTAGCGGATGCACGAGGAATTTTGAAATGTTAGGGTTGTGTTGTTTTTTGGTACTGATATACCGTTGGATGTTTGGTTGATACAAGTTGAATGTCACTCACATGTAAGCACAGCCCTCGCATTCGAACCGACTGTCTAGCCATCCTTCCTCGAGAATAGGCAATAACCAGTTCAATTTAGATTTAAGAATTTTCTCGTCATAAACACATCCTGTAAGTGCCAGACCGAAGATAGTGCGTTAATCCCATTTTCAGAATTTTTGGAGTGCTATTCAGAACGTCACGATTGATCTTGGTTGTGCAACCACACTTCAGTGACTCGGTTAGTCGACTAATTATTCCTATCAACTTGGGCATCAAACCAGCTGTACAAATTAACTGATCATTATTTCTCGCCAGATAGATTACCACTTAACCCTCAATCAAGAATAAACGTAAGTTGTTTCCACTGAACCAGCAGTTTGGGAAATGGATTTGAAGAAATCTATACAAAAAAGCGTAAACTTGGTTTTCAACATGCCAATAATATACTCGAAACCAGAAAGTAGTTGGATGACTAAGAAAACAAGATCAGCGTCAGACCGTGTGGGATTGATGGATTACAATTGATCCTGTACCCTTGCATCAGAAGGGGAAATGTACCATCGGGCTTGAAAATTAAAACTCCGAGAGCCTCGGTGGAATAAGGCAGTTGGCTATGTTATTCGTTCCAATTCCGTCGTTCGTAAACCATTCCATTTAGTGAGAAGAAGTTGATGATACCGTTGGGGCTGCTTAACAGTATGTTTGTTGTAGAAGTAATCTGGTTGTCGCAACAAATTTGGCAACCGAACCCAGAAATATCCTACCACAGAATATACCCCTTGATATTAGTTCGTTGCATTCTGACAAGTGCATACCGCAGTGGGCGGCAATTGCGTAACAATGGAAGAAAATATAGACACTGCAAACAGAAGGACCAAACCATACACATTAGTCCAAGCGCACATAACACAACTAAAACATTACGGATAATTTCGTTACCGGGGTGTACGGAACAGAGCGTAAAGATCTTCCTGTACAAATAGAAGAGGATACCATTTCTTGACTGTTATCACCTCTGCAACTTCTCGTTCTTTTTTAAGTAACCGATACCAATTGCTTCATCCAATTAAATCTTCGGTTGACGTTTTAACAAACACCAAGCAACCCTATGTTGGCTGTTTGCGATCGGTTGAATTTACACGAGATGACCTCATGGTGTTAGGCTTCACTGCAGTACTTACTTGATATGATACAGCGAACTGATATCGTGAGGTAAATGTTGCCTTTCTGACCACTGTTATGAATCCCTTTTTATATTAGGCCATAGGGTGTTGTCTTGCTCGCGGTAACCGGATCAATGCAATGTTAGCCATAAACTCCACCCCATGAGATACCTGTTTCTCACGGACCGTTTGTTCCATCAAAATGCCTCATACGCGACTGACTACCCTCATGCCTTTGTCGCCCAATATTGGGCAGACTCTTTTTGAGTATCAGTGTGACGTTCTGATGTGGTTTAGAATATCAGTTCGTCAAGTGATTCTGACTGGTTTCTCCTACGTCCATCGTGAGTGTTCATGGCTATGTTTAGTGTGTGTGGTATCTTTTCATCGAGCGGGTTCATTTAACATGACGCGGGTAATGTGTCTCTAATCGGGTTCAATCGACAGTAGGCCTTCCAATCAATAACAACGGTAGGGAGAACACTCGACCCAGCAGGAGTACATACCACATTGTCACATTCACAAGCGGTAGCGTCATTTTTAATTGCGCGGACGAATCGGCCGTTTATCGTTGAGACCGCGACCAATCAGAACACACCCTAAGGCTTGCCACTAGTGCGGAACACAATCGGCCTTGACGGAACGCGACATGAGTTCAAGACTGGAACATGGACCAGTCACTTTTACCTAATGATGAACGTTGCTCTATCTACGATAATGGGAGGCTTCACGTACATCCTGGAGCCTCAGTGAAGCAAAACTTCAAAATCACCAATATAATTATGCCTTGCTAGCCTTAGTTACGAAGCCACCCTAATTTCGAAATCGTGACTTGCATCAGTAAGGAGTGATAAAAGAAGTAGAATGGACGGAAGTGACGTTTGTTCGGAACAGTAACACTTTTGGTTACACTGTTTTGTACCTGACTTCCCCAGTGATGATCATAAAATGCCTTTAAATGTGTATGCAAGCTCGCCGTATCAGAAGAGTTTCTTCAAAACACTAATTGGTGCTCCATTCGGTTCGAAGCCTCTCTGGGCCAATACCAATCGATTTGCGTGCACCAGAGTATTGCAAGGTTACTGATTAGACGTGCGGAAGAACTTGGACCTGTTCGAAGTCTTCTCTATGCGACACTTGTTCGTTTTCCCACGTCAGCATTTGTGAAGATAGTTGGTGGTTTCTGGTCTAGTTTCAAGGTGATGTATACTGTTTTATTTAATCAAGAGGTAGAGGTAATATTTGCCTAAAGTGGTTCCGACAATGATTTCGGTTTTGAGAAAATCAACTCCGGGGTCATTGAAAATAGCTAAAGGTTCTTAAACAGTTTGCGGATAATGACCTGAGGCACAGTTTTTAAAGCTGATTACAAATCAACTCATCAGCTAGCTTCATATCATAGTTCTCTTCATCCAGTTCATTATACCTGCAAGAAGACAGGTGACTGGGTGAAACACTCGGGGTTTATCTAGATGATCAGTTGGTAAATATCCAGATGGATACCGATATCTACGGGCATATCACCGATTGGCTAGACCATAAGACCACGACCAGAATAAACTGATAACCTGGATACTTGTCTTTTACGAACATAATGCTAGATCAGAAGGGATCCATCATAAACAATCAAGTCTCTAGTTGAATTTAAACCGATGACAAAAACAGTATACCCAAGAGTGACGAGCGACTTACCGGCTGAGTGACGAAGCCACGTCGAGAGAATGGAGATATTACATTTCGGTCCCAGGTGGAATTCACCAGCTGATCTAGAGCATCGATTGGTCTGTCAGGGTTTCCCAAATGGTTCACGCTAGAATCCACCAACGGCACAGTTGAGTATAGAAATTCTAAGACTAGTTGGTAGTTTGCCAGATTAGTAAATTTCGAGGAGGTCGAGTTGTGTGAAGTCTGGACTGAGGGTGGATTCGAACTAGCAGTAGAAACAACATGCTCGAACATGGCAAACGCTTTACCAGGTGAACGACGAGGCCAGATCGGGAACTCGAATATTTCACATTTGGACCGGGTCACACACCCGTCCCTTATCAGCAGCGGGGATTAGTGAATTGTGCGAGTTTGAGCAGAAATAACACGAACAAATTTAGTCTTGGTCTGGAACCCTGTTTAACAACGCCGGTAACACTGCTAATCAGGAAGTGCATCGTGGACGTTCTTGTGACAATCACAGTCCATGATATAGTCGATGACCCACAGACGTAACGATTCATATGCACTGTGCTTCTGGTATCTCGTGCTCAGAATTGAGTGGCTAACTCGACCAATTGCATAGAAAAAGCACTAGGTCAACTGATACACTTTCGTCAGCCACTTATCACTTTCATTCCAGGATAGCATTCAGGTTGGTGTGACGGAAATTCATCTCAATATCTGTCGTGACTGAGAGACAACTGTTCAATCAGAAGCCCACAGCGCATTAATTGTTCCACACTCGAAGCCTCACTTACACTGAAGCCAACCAACAATAACGTGATAGAATTGTCATCTGTAACTCCGTCTTAATCACCAGATGGCACAGGCCTTCTAAAGTGGTTTACCGTGCCAAGAAGCTTCTACCACGCCTTAGGAGAACTACGATGAGCTATGGCATTCCTAAGCATCTGATCATGGATGAGCAAATCAGATTAAGGTCGATAGATCACACCTATCAAGCAAGTGGACTGAACTGTATTATGAACACTTTTTCTGCGGAAGCCTTCAGGCAGCTGTCCGGGCAATGCATATAATATGGTTCATCACCGCGTCAAAATATTTGCGAGATGTCTTGCTGATGAAGTGGACCAGAGGAACTCAGTGTTTCAAATTTCCCAAGGGAGGACTTCTTCTGAGAGTTCACTGAGCTTTGAGCTGGCTGCTGACGTTGAGATCCTAAGCAGCAGTTAAGCGAACGCTTATTATATCCTGTGGCGTATATGGTCAGGCCAAGTTCCGATGATTTCTTCAGAACGTTGGCGAACGAGAAGTTATCAAGAAACAGCATCAATCTTGTTGGGCTAGCTAATTCCCACATCGAAGCCATCTGCGAGTATCCGGTGCCTCAACACCGGTTTATCATTATCATCAATTTTCTCTTGTTACTCTCCCATCTGAAAGTTGAGGGTTTCCCCGGAGATTCGCCTTAGAAAACCGGAGCCAAAACGATTCTTGGACTTCATTTCACATCATTCACTGACATCGATAGATTTGTCTTTCCTGTCGACACATTAAAACAAGTCCACGATTTGCCGTCCTTTCGGTTTACACCTGTGGTTGCAAGTACGACCGCTAGGAGTTTAAATCCAGAGTTCTACCAAAGAAGTCTTACCGGTTGCAAACTCAGGAACAGTTTGAATATCTATGTAATCCGTTGACAGAGTTATATCCCAATCCGTCATAAATTGCTGCTACGTGTGTCAACGGTGTTACTAACTTCCGAAAATCATGAAGCGATTGGGTGGTAAAAGAGGGTGCATGACGTTGTGTTTATCAAATCCGACAAGGGTTCTGATACTGTCATTATGAATGAAGTGGACTATGTTATATAAATGGAAACTTTGCTTGCCGATGGACGCAAATCCCAACCGAAACACACACCGGACTATGACATTTTGACTGAAAATCCGGTCCGCATGACGCTCTAAGTTGAGCTTTGGCATTAATGCATGACTGCGGCTCAATCTAAACATATGAAGCCATTAGGAACGCACACAACACAGGTGAGGGACCTGCGGAAATGGAGTGGAAACGATGTCCCGTTGAGACTCATTCTACCCACGGACAGCTCCGGCTGATAGCAACACTCTCTACAAATGATATACCGATGATATATTGGTTTCTACTGGTGTAATTCATTTCTAACTACTCCACAGAATTCTGAACTCATCTCACTCAAAGTCAACAATTTCATGCGACTAAGAGGTTGAGAGAAGTCTATGGCTTTCAAACAGCTTGGTCAATCGGCACGAAGATGGCACACGATACTGAGCGGTGTATCGAATGGTAACGTGGGGTGCCCCGTACCTTCGGTTTCGCAGTTCGTTCTGATGACGTACCAACGTCGTCTGGTTGGAATCCCGTTTCATAGAGCCAGACAGTTGTGTACTGATGGTAGCATCAATAAGGAGGGGGAATTTGTGGAGAACGTTCAACTGGTCAATGGTTATTCAGAAACAGTTCTAGAAATTCGTTAAAATATACAGATGGTCAAACTTAGCATCGAGGCTGCTTCCAAGTTGCAAATTTGGTTGGATTCGACTTCTAATGGTGATTGCATAACAACTGGTGTAGACAAAAGTTCTGATCGCTTTTACATCATACCCATTCAGCCGTTAAATTGAGAATTTCTTCTCCACTCGCATGGTGGTCTTCCATGTTTCGAACCGTGACTTGTCCGACTATTTTGATTCCAATATAACTTGCCAGTTCAACCACAAATGTGGCGAGACGGACCGGAGTTTATCACAGCTGATAGCGGAACACACCCCTAGGTGGTTATTGAACGCGATAACGCAACAAACACCAACAACGCAGCGGTCAATTCGGAACCCGGCGTCTTCAACTGCCAGACAAATCTTGGGTACATGTCACTTAATTGACCCGTAAACATCGTTCGCGGTGTCGTTACGTGATCGAAACCTGTCGCTGTGAAATTGCATTTCTAATGAGTAGTGTGGCAGATTTATGATTTCGGATGAGACCCAACTGTGAAAAGTCATGGCTTCGGCTGGATTCGAACCAACGACAGACATAGCATGTCTCAACGTGGCAAGCGCTCTACCAGGTTGTAAAACTGACCCTGGTTTTGTTGGTGTGCGTCATGTTCGCGTTGCCACGTGCTAATTGTATACATGTCTGGCATTAAGTTCACGGTAAGTGTGACGGACCAACAAACCAAGAGTGGATGGATGTTCGTTGCGCTTTGATTTAGGGTCACCTGACTTTTTTAATAGGTCAACTTTGAGCTTCCCACTTAGGCATGTGGGGGATGGCCAAATTACTTCTGACGTCAACCTACCCTGACAGTCCTTCCCTGAGTAACGAACCTGCAACAAGATGCAACGGTGTATGGGGAAGACCTTTAGTCCTATCCGAACCGGACAAATACCGATTCACGCCAGTGGCGTCTAGCGGAAAAAGGGTAATTTAGAGTTCAGCGCCTGAAGACTTCACAAGAACAGCACAAATGATGCTCATACCGAGCAACAAAAAGACCTCACCACCTCAATCATAATCACACTCGGCGTCCTGTAAACTGTTTGAGAACTCACGATTGATAGGTGACTCAGTGGGAATCTGTGCATTTCTGTGGGAACCTTCAGTTTCGGTCGTTCCAACGCGCGTGTATGTGTGATACTGACAGGGTCATTGAAATGATGTGATATGTTTTGGCAAATAGTCCAGTGACAAGCGATCAGTGGTAACCAAAGCGCACAGTCTCACAACAATACTGTCCAGTTTATTCTGTTACGTGTTGTTTGCCATGCGCATCATGTTTATGTTCTGTATGATTCACATAGGCATGCTGCCGATTAGTTCGCATAAGGTTCTGACATACAACAGCACCCGTCCTCTCACCGTTCTGATGGTTGCTTCATATCCTAGGAAAGACATAGCCTCCCAGCTGGACAAATTCTAAACACACACGTTCCACGTTACGGGGAGTCGGTTCGTTCTTTGTGGGGTACATAAATTAAACTGGATAATATATAGTCTTAGTCTAAACTCAACATCTCGAAATACTCCCTTCGACCAAGATGCAGATAGATCAAACTCTAGGAGAGGTTCGAAGTATTTCTTAGAATGCTACTGAAATACTTTTCGTTCAACCTACTCTGATTTACTTACAACAAGTATGCTGACATGAAATATTAGGATTCAGAAGTGAAGCTGGACCATCCACCGTGTTAGCTGAATTGACCTCACGGTTTTATGGTGGCTACTGGCACGCCAAGAATCAACATGTGTCAAGTAAGTTATCGCTGTTATGTTCTATGATGGGCCAGTTAACCAGACTGAAACATGTCACCTTCTGAGGGGTGAGGGGGGAATCGGTAAACTCTGGAGTGATGTTGTCAATTTACGAGGCGAGTTTGTTTCGCTGCCATTTTTGTGGTCTCAGTCTGAACCAAGCTGAGAACAACAAGGACAAGATTGTACGCGATCGTAAACAGGGCTACGACAATATTAATTAATTTGTAAGCTTCTGAATGTGTAGGTTTAAAGTTGAGTTTAATGAAAGTTGGCAATCGGACCGCTTGCTTCCTGTTGCTATCGGCCGTCCGACCTACCATCCGAATTGTACGATTGTCTGCACCTTGACATTTTATACTCACCCATTCGGTTAATTCGCAAGCTGATATACGCAACATTTGGCTGGAACTAAATAAAACGTTGTGATAGAAATTTGTGCAACTGAAACGGAATTAAACATTGGCTATTGAAGCAAGATGATTAGAATGATAGCACATTAACGGAGAGAAAGAGTGCGACGGCTTGGACGGACAATAATGGTCAGTAGATTTTATGACCAGTAAATCCGTCCACATTGATCTGAAGTTAGTGCGTAAAAGACGGGCAGAAAATAGGCACCGGCTAAATTTCACTACCAACTACACTATCACCCAATAGCCTGCATGCAGTACTGTCACCGACTTGCTTGCAATATTCAAGCTTTACTGAAATGCGATTAGATAAAGCAGTGAAATGCAAATTGTGCGTCGTTCAAATGATATTCTTAGACGAAACCCGAAGTTGGCTGTAGAACAATGGACATTATTCTGATAAGCTTTTTAATATTGCATCTGGCTTTCTGGTGCATTTTTTGCTGCAAACAAACTGATGCGTTCCGATCACCAACATTTTGTTCGGCGGTATGAAACACTTTTAAAAGGGGAATAAAACCAATCAAACACGAATGTATACAAACCAGTTCAGTTCTCAAAAACCGCATGCAGCTCAGTGATGCACGTGTATCAGAGATAAAACATGTTCAAGACACTTCTGTGTCTGTTCAGCTAAATTTTACAATCAAACACCAACGCACAGTAACTGAAGACTTTGACTTAACACGGATTGTGTAACATAGAAGCCATCACAAAAATTTGACATATTCAGTACAAAGATCAGATCACTCAGTATCTTTTCCAAAATGTCTCTATAAAACGATTTAAATAAACGTGTTCTCATGTGAACATAGTTCTGCTAACTGAAACCTACCCTAACAAACATGATACACATGTTTGTGTTCGTTCTACTGATCACACGTACTGTTCATAGTTTATAACCCTGATATGATTGTTCAGATTTGTTCAACGTTGAATCATCCGTTCAGTTGAAAATCGGGGTAAGAATACTTGTCGTAATTATTCCATTGATGAAAAATGTTTAAGCATCACGATTTCCATCACAATGTTAACGATGTCATCTACTATAAAACAAAGGATTCTGCACTACTAGATCGAGCATTTGATTCTCGTTTTCATGCGCCAGCAATGAGGTTGAATGAGAGATTTCAGTAAATTGTTGATTGTTGATCAAAATCCATAAAACTTAAGCAACCTGTAATATTGTGTCAAAATTAAGTAGAGAGAAACGACTTTGAGTATTCAGGCTTTTGCTGTTGTAAGCGTTAGTTCGATTTGTTTCGTGAATCTCAACTAGACACACGCAAGATTATCAGAGACACATTTACCTCAGAATGTTGTTCAGCCACATTTGAATGCATTATATGACTACGCGTTATGACAGAACCATGGCTCATTTCTACCGGACGGGTAGTGCTGGTGAACGAGTATTAGTCTTTGACTAACATTTAAGCAAATTAACCACAACTCTATTTGGTGCATAGACTTGGATGGGTGAGTACCAATAACAAGTGCCAGCAGTTCCAGTGCCGCTACTATATCGTTATTTACAAGAAGAATGTAGTTGAACCAATGAGAAAACTTGAAAGTGATAATCTGACAGGCAGGCATCTCATTGAAATCAGTCGAATTCAAAGTTGAAGTGTGTACCAGATTCGTCTATGCTACCATGGCAACCGGTTAATCGCAGGTTGTACAAGTAAAAGCGCCATATATGACAGAGTTGACAATTTTCAGTTTGGTATAAATCATGCTTACACCTATGCAAATTTTCTCTCAACAGTCAACCGTGGTCTAAGTACACAGTATTCATAGGCTACATATAAGATAGTGATCATTTAGGGAACGTGCTTACTGTTCATATTGCCTATTGAATATTTTGAAATGAGCATAAAACGAATGCAGAAGTAGTCTGTTGCGAAAGTAATAGAATTCAAATGATTGAAGACGCTTGAACAAATCAGTTGTTAGCAACTGTTGACACGAATCACTAAATCAAACATCTACATTGATTTAGGTGAATGGGCATATGAGTAGCAGCCCCGGTTGGAGGAAGACAGTTGGCGGGCAGGAACCTTCGGACTTCTTAGGTAAGCCAAATTTGCAGGTTAAGGTTGGAACAGAATTTATTTTACAATTAATCATATTCTGTAATTTCCAACAGAATGCAAGGCCTGCAGTTCAGCTCTGAGTGTCACCATGTTTGTCTTCGTCCGAGATAGCGTCAAACACAACATTATGAACCGTCTTGAATTTGCATGCAATCGAACGGGAGTGGCGAGGGATGCGGTAGGTTTTATTCCGTTCTACGTTGTGCCAGATTGTGTGAGTTGAAATGAATTTACCACAAGTGTTAGGCGCTCTATCATTATGCAAGATGTCTCGATACTAAAATCATAAGTTACAGCCCGTGTAATATCAGACAATGTACAGTTCGAGGTTACTGTGTCTACGTAAAAGTTCCCAGGTCGACATAATGCCAACTTATCAGCAGAGTCTCAATATCAATAGAAATTTCAAGGTTTCAAAATGTCAGTATGTGATTCCAGTACCTTTATGGTGTCTGTGTGTTTTGGTGTTAAAAATGTTTTGTGGCCTGACTTGCTACACAAAACATCAGCCAAGAACCACGACCTGTTGACGATCCGAGGGGAGTCGCCTTCAACCATTACCGGAGTGTTAGCATTGACAAGCGGACGCTGAGAAACTTGGTCATGTTACACAGTAACCTGAGTGACGCCCATCCACAGTGGCAGTTCTATCCAAACCAGGATGGGTATGGTGCACACTCTTGCTAGTATGTTTGATAAGAATATCGCAAGCCCATAATTTGTTGTCCGCAGAAGAAAAGTGATCAGATCATTGTTGGGATTCGGCTTGAAAACCTTCGTCGGCAGAGTCAGCCCAAATTGAATCTTGAAACAACTCCAAAGAAAATCAGCTCAGGGCATGTTGACCGTAGATAACACTGGAACTAGAGAAATGTTTATGCTTATTTGAGTAATCGTCGCGCGATATACCGCTAACTGGTTGCTTCCTTAGTTCGGCTGAATAAAAAACACTGGTTTTCTTCATTCGAATTGTATTCCTGCATTTTTCCAGTGTCTCACGGCTGCGCGCGAAGTGCTTGGTTTCGTGTTTGACACCTTGAAAAATATGTCTGGTCGAGACGTTTGTGCGGTAAGTAATCCTGTACAGTGCATATGCATCAATACTGAAGTTCAGTTAATTAGCTGAAAACTTTGTCTGCAAGCTGAGCGTGAACTGGGTTTAACGATTGTAATATTTTGTCAGGGTTTGTATATATTCATACACATATATATTCATATATACATATCTATGCAGGATATACTGCAGGATCCTCGCATTTAGTTTCGCCTAACTGTCGGACGAACAAAATCACACCCGCTTTCATTCAATTTGCGGTGGTCATAGGATTACTGCCACGGTTTTTACAAAGCCAACTGGTTGGACAAATCAATGTTGGTGCAGTCCTGAACAGCATACTTTCCACTCGCCAGTCTCATCGGCTGCTCCGTTCGTGACGTGTGCTGTGCTGCCTCCATGCTGAGTGATGTACCACAATAGCGCGCAGGAGCTAATCTGTATAGAATAGTTCCAAACTAGACTGCAATTTGTGTGTGCTCCATCCACCTACGGTTTCAGCGTATGTTCGGCCTTCAATACAATTTGCCGCTAGGAGTTGATCCGCATTGCAATGGCAAATACTGGAACTTCTTTAAACTATGGATTACTTATCCGATTTGCAACTCACCTTTCAGATCCTCGACTACTGTCCTAACCCGCCAACAATTGACCGTAAGTGAAGTTATGTAAAGCATGCAATTTCATCAAAGTGATATGGTGAATGTGCTGTAAGTGTTGAAACGTTTATATTATAACCAGATGCAAGCTACGGTTACAAAGAATACACCTTGGTGGTTTCATTTGCGAAAAGTAGTGACTTAGACTGGGCACGCTTTGTGTGCGGCTGGTTTGAATCAACCTGAAGTTCACAACCTTCGCAATTGGGCCGACCCCAAAATCTGAGATGTATTTGGAATTCTCCAACTCAGGATAATCTTCAGACGGCATGATCCCTAAGGTTTTCCGCAGTGTTACGGTGTGGTTACCAAGCAGGCCAAATAGGCCATCAATATTTAGGAGTGACGCGCACATCTTAACATGGCTGATACAGTGTACGGAAGTATTGCTATCTTGATTTATCCGGTAAACCAGGTTGGAAGGCATTTGGGCTAAATGTGATTGCAATAAGCTGCAGTGTCAACCAATGAGCAAGCAATCGCAAAATTTAACTCACACGACCGAATTCATCCAGTTGGCAAGACAGCAATTCATACATGAACCTAATGAACTTTCCCGTCTAGAGCTGGGATGTTTACGCTAAAGTTGAATCGCTCGTCCTGGAAGATCCAACAGAATACTTTGTCACACCACTTCTCTAAGTGGGGCCATGACTGATCAGTTCGTCTTACACAATGTTGTCGACCGCCAAATAGTTCGTTCCTCGTCAGTCAGGCATGCCGAGCCTTATGAAACCTTGTCATGCCAGGCATGCGAATAAGGACTGGCGGACGATTGAACGACTTGTGTTCAGCCAACGCCGTGCAAAAGACACGACTGGGCATAAATGCAAATAAAACAAATTATTCTGTTCACTCATAAAAGTACGCAAAAAGTGGTGCAAATCAGAACGTATGCAATGATCTTTACATCCAAATCGTTTTCCATACGAGCTGACCACTGTAGATCACCCCGTAATTTGCTACCCAACCTTACATAATCTAAATCTAGTCCTATCATATAAGAACTGATAGTTCACTGATAAGAGGGTACTTGCGGTGTGTTCGATCAAACAACACATGTTTGTTCTCAAGTTGACCATCACTCATTTGATCGCAGCCTTCGCATTCAGCTAGACTTTGCAGTCAGCCTCTTTCGAAGGGAAGCACTAGACTCGAGTTTCGCTCTCATTAGAACGCGGAAGTTTGCTCGTCATTAGTTTCTCGGGGGATCATGCATCACCTGTACGGTAACTCGGGGTTAGCTGAATACTCTTAAAATGCACATAGAAATAACTGAAATGCTAACCGTTCGGAAGTAATATGAACCGACCATCAGGGCACACTATTGAGAAACTCAACCATGTCCAAAAACACTGTACCATAGAATTGCCTACCCGCTGGTTACGGCGACATTAGAATGCTGGTGGGTTTACGTAAAATGATCATCGCTTACAAATGACTGCGTCCACCGCATTCTCCTAGACATTCCAGTCATTCGCTTCCGAACTGAAGAACCATACTCCAGTTTCCCTCTTGTCAGATTTCATCAGCTACGTATATGAACCGGAATTCCTTACTGGTCACCAGCAACAAGTTTGAAAACAAGTTCGAGGACTACCGTGAATTCAACTTGGAGAGCAGCCCCATTCGTGTGATTGTCTATTGAAGCTAACAGGATAAACACGGTCTATTTCCAAAACGACCTGACAACCTGAACAATGCTCACAGGCGAACGCGACAGGACATTCGTGTTTGGTAATATTGTCATGCATAATGTGAGGCCAATGGCCCACTGATCAACTCGGTTGCTTCACAAAACAGTCGAGGTTCTAGTCCCGGTTGTGGCAAACATATGCACTACAGACGAGCTTTAACAAGAGTGAAACTTGAGCCTAGCACTTCTTCCGAAGTGAGTGACTTTAGTGTCTCCGTGAATGTGACAGCTGCAATCAAGTTTGAGTGATTTTCGGTTTACATTAGAACACAAACTTGGTAACGCGAGTGTTGAATCGTATTTGCAAAAGCATCCTTCCACTGTTTCCGTCAAACCGTTTGAGATTCACAGCGAACCCGATCAGACTATTAATAAACACGTATTAAATGTTGCGAAAAACACACCGAAACATTTAGCATACGTGATTTTGGTGTGCTTGAGAAACTGCAAAGTTGCCTGCACACATGTTCCTCCCAAGTAATGGAGGTTAGAAGTGTGTAAATCCTGCTGACGATCAGGCAGCTTACTCTTGTAGTCTATCTCAATTCCCCCCTAATTCTAAGTGCTTACCACAATCTATCTGACGAAGGAAACGTCAAAACCAGGTAGATGAATATCACTGCTATTTACGTAAACACGTTCAACGTTGAGGTCAGTGAGTAATTACTACTCTGATTTGCCGACAAATTTTGTGCACTCGATTTGACCAACTATTCAGCGTTCAGATTTGGTAATTCGGTCGTGCTTGATATGAGGTCAATGGCGCAGTGGTTAACACGGTTGCCTCATGATTGGAATGACCGGAGTTGAAATCCCGGCCGTGGCAAGGATATGCACTACTGATGAGCTCTAATGAGAGCAAAACTCGAGTTTAGCGCTTCTTTTCGAATACGAAGGCTGCGATCAGATGTGAGTGATGGTCATCTTGAAAATAAAACAAATCCCCGACTACTCATCAGTCAACTATTAAGCATTAACGAGTTACCAACGCTACCCTATTTCAATCAAACGAAAAACGTAACCGTTTGCGAATATTTCAGGTTCGATTTATATTTTGCCAATTCTAATTCCACTGCCCGTTCCTCTCTTGTAGTATGCCCTTTCTGCTTGGAAGTGGTGGATCATGTAGAACAAATCATATTGTCTGAAGCGTTCTTGAATGAACTGCATGGGGTTGTCTTAGGTCTGTGCGATTCACTCACAATAGTCAGAAGTTTGGTGAGTTTTCTACAAAATTTCGGACTATGTCACTCCCATTGAAATGACCCTCGTAATCAGTTAAAACGAATTACAGTGACTGTATGGCAATCGTAAAATTACTGTCACACACATCACGCTATTCATTAGAATTAATTCAATGTTTCCTCATTTATTGTGCCCAAGGAATGTATTATTCCGTTTTCTAGGGAATCTCTCACTTCATACTTTGTACGGTTGCTGGTAGCATACAATTATCTCAAAGTTATTCTAAATATGACCCACTGCTAGTACACTAGAGCATCACAAACAACGAGTTCAAATGTTCATCCATTGATTCATCAATGACTATCTGGGGTATTCAGCTACACTATAACAATTAGGATTGTTTAATATCAGTTTTGTGGGGCTCGGTAATCTAATGCTCAGAGTGTGAATGAAAACACAGTTTGACTTCGCATTCTGTATGAATTCTTCGGGTGATACACACAATTGTTCAATTTTACTTCAATATTTCCACTTCATACACCCGATATGATGACCCTTCATGATCGGAATGTGTTAAATGTATCAGATTGCAATTGTGTTCAAATGATGGGAACATAATTTATACCGAGAAAGACTTATTGTAACAGAACTGGCTGTTAAACGAGTAGCTTGCGAGAGAGTTGCAACGGGTAAGTCGGTGTTCGAAAATCAGAATCCATTCATATTTGTTTTCTTTCTGTGTTCCAGTGCTATCGTGTAATGGATGGTTTGTTCTACAACGCAGTTGACACTGTGAAAACGGAATTTGATGCTAAACACATCTGCCAAGTAAGTTCCCTGTTAGATGGATTGTTCACTTCAGCCCGATCAATTTAAACCCACTTGCACCCTCCGCTTACTCTCGTCAACCACAAACAGACATTGCAGCATACTCGTGATGTGTGACGTTGCGATAAATTGTCTATGGGCAGTTTATCTGGTGACTGAATGATTTCCCCAACGAAACAGAACGACCACTAACAGAACAGCTTACCAAACGAGGAATTATGTGGAAATAACGCAATTGTTGTGGTGTACTCATCTGTGCCATTTTATGCTAACGCGATTTCGTGAACACGTCCACTGAAAATATTATCTTATACCCCGTAATTTGCCACTGCAATCATTTTCCACAAATTAGTTGAAACCGTGTCTACGATTTACACCGTGACCCAATAATCGTTATGTATCTTCTATAGGTAACAAGTTGAGGTTGTTAGACATGAGCAAAATTAGCAACAGTAACCTCATAACGGTTCAACCAAAATGATGCAGAGTGTGACACGGTCGGTTTGCCAAAGTTAGATATCCAAAGTCTAGGCTATCAACAGACAATCATGGCACACTCAGTATAATCACAAGGGATACACTATTGTGGATGAGAAGAACTTTCATGCTGCAACTCTGATTAGTCAGTCGGGAAACGTTCTCTTTGTACGAGAGAACAGCCAGGAAACATTCTTTTTGAAATGTCTTTCTGTTCAACGTATGATACAACCTGTCAACATTCACACCAATGACTAGGTCAGAATTGGAGGTAAAACAGTCATGAAATCTGTCACATTTAGATAGGTGCGTATCAGTGATTCATTAGTGAGGAATTGTACCAAGCTATCAGAGTGGCTGAAGCATCACGAAAAATTGTTTGTTCCTCATGTTCCGTAGACTATATCCAACATTCAATTGTGTTCAAGAATAGCCTAGTTACCATGTCGTGAGCTTCGGAATTTTCGTTTATTAAAATTTCAACAAGTTTTGAAGATAACAAAGCACCACGAATGAGCTTGTTAACTTAACTCTTAACCGCTTTGGCAGTATACTTATGGAGTATTACAGTCCAAATCCTGTTGAATGAGAAGTGAAGGTCAAGAGAACCACATTTTTGTCAATAGATAGGCAATTTTGTGTGTCTGATGGCTTCAGATAAGTGCTTCGTCAGTCGGTTACTCGCCGACCTGGTCACCATCGGCCAACGACGCTTCAAGATATTTGGTGGTATCATGAGTGTGTAGACGGTTTGATAGCAAAACCCATCAAATGCCCGAACGTGAACATTTAACTACCAATTGGGTAAGTGAGCAACGGAGATTCACTGTGGTCCATCAGCTTTGAGTTCTATATGGTAAGGTTTTGGGAACTAGAAGATGTTTAAATAAGGGTCACATAATCGATAACAACTCTCGCATTCTCTTAAAGTGGTTAGTAATCCCTCTTCGAATAGAAGCATTAGACATGAGTATTCCACTGTTTGAAATCATCGGCAGAATACAACCTTACCACAGCCAAACTATATCCATGTTCTCACTAGACAACCATGATCATGGTCCATTTAATATCTTCACATTGGGCACAATGGAACTAACATATCAATAGGCTCATCCATATGTGCTCGCAAGTAGTTCTCAGATCTCCCGCCCGCCTTCGCCAGTTTATAATCACCCTAGCTCGCTTTACAATGAATCATCGGGAACGAGCATATTCACAAGGAATTTAACAATCTGGATGTTCACTTACAGATGATTTCTAATTTTATATCTTCAGGGTGCGAATCTCTGTCCACCACGTTAACATCAACAAAGACAGAAGACTGTTCGATGGCAGCACAACCGAACGTTTCTCCAATTGCGAATTCTTGATTTTATTCACAAAGCATATCAAGTAATGTTGCTTACCTTTTCTTTGATGCTCGCTAAAATGGATGGGGTCAGGGGTTGTTTCCAAATAACCGCAATTTTCAGCGGAACTTGTACACGTATCAGTGATAACATGTAGTTCCGTGTCATACCATATCACTTTCGTCATGTCAGTAGTAGTGGTTGTAGAAGACAACTATCTTATTTCTGCAGCAAATTATGCCTGTGAGAACAAATGCACAATTGTCGAAGCACCACTGCGAATACGGTCGTGACTAACTCCAATGTGTGAACCGTGGAAATGATCAGTGGCAACCAGATGCCGACGAAACAAATACTGATTCAAAAGCCTCGAGCTGCAACCTTCGCATTCCCGTGGATTCCTCAGATAATCTCCTTTGAAAGAAGCACTATATTCAATGTTCGATCCAATTAGAGCTCTTCAGGAGTGCGCACTCTTGGTACGACCGAATGTTCAACTCCCATCACACATTCAGGAAACATCCTTGCTGACAACCGCGTCAGTAAGATCACATTTGACACAACCGAACTGTCAGAGACAAACGCTGCATCATATTCATTTGTAACTAATGCTCTGATTCCTCGACCAACGCAAGAGGAGAAACAGCAACTCTCGCGTTAACTCGAATCATTTAAGAATTCTTAGCAAGCTGGTATCATGGAAATCAATAGAATTGCTGA
The DNA here is from genome assembly GCA_008508345.1 of Paragonimus westermani. Lineage (NCBI taxonomy): Eukaryota > Metazoa > Platyhelminthes > Trematoda > Plagiorchiida > Troglotrematidae > Paragonimus > Paragonimus westermani. The sequence goes on from QNGE01003495.1 coordinate 65,480, forward strand.
GCGATATTTGGATTACTGATTAGCGGTAGGGAATGTGATTGATACAAAGTGAGTTCGTGTGTTGTTCGGTACACTTGTTACCTGAATGGGGATCGAACTGTGACAAAATCTAGGCTTCGGATAGGTTCGAACCAGGGACATTTACAGTATGCCCACATGTTGCCGGAACTCTACTATCAAAGATACGGGGTCCAGCCAGAAGCTCGAGATCGTATGAACTGTCTAAAGATTGTTTAGATTTAGCCATATGACCTTCGGTGAACCTCAATCCGTCTTCTGTTTACGAGTTCTCATTCTTCCCCGTATGTGACCTTTATTCGTCTCTTCGGCTCAAATCTATCAAGTTGAGCATACTGACCGACATGTAGCAGAACAGTTGCCGATCAGTTGTGATATGGAGGGCGGACTGCTGGATAACCGTGGTAAATTTTCATGAGCTCATTTGGGCGGCAAAAACGAGCTAAACACATTCGAACATTACCTCGTGTGAAGCTGTCCAAATGGCCTAGTTAGTAACCCATGGACCGAATCCTCTTTCTTAACCATCGATGGGGTCTAATGGACAGACCAAGATCATTGGAACTATTAGTCCTAGATCATGAACGATGGCAGCGGTGCCAAAAGTTCTTGACTCCAACAAGCTAGTCATTTTTGTCCGAATACGGGGATGGATCACTTTGTTTATAGCAGCAGGTTGTCCAAAGCCCAGCAATGTGACGCGTCAGTGCTTCTATGCGGTTTCTAATCCTGTACTACAGTATGTGTCAAACTCTGATTCCGTGGACACAAAACTATAGCAGACAACTGATAAGCAGTCAAATTTTGAGTACGACTGGAATGTGTATGAGGAGCTAATGATAGTGGACTCTGTAGAACGCTGTCAGTGATAGAGTGTGAACCATAATATACCATTGAGAGCGACACGTGTGAGCAACGGTTTTAAGAGTAACCGCCAAGCCAGTAGACTGGAGATGATGGGAAGTGTGGCGGAGGTTGCTCTATATATTCGGCACTGTATTACCTTGGTGTGTATGGACTTATGAGTTTCAGATGATTTGACGAGAAACGGACAGTCAACAGTAGCAAAAGATCCGTACTTATAAACTGTGCACCAGGTGCTAGAGAGCAACCTAAAAATAACACTGATGTGTCTTTCCAAATCGCCTACTCAATTACTTACAATTCACACTTCACTTGTGTAACATAATAGTATATCAAGTTGATTAAAAGCTTTGAAAACCTTAGCTAGCTTGTGCTCACCAAATTTTGGTCATTCTCCACAAGCAGCCAGCAGATTACTAATGCATACCGTTGAATTCATTGGTTGTCTTGCACTCTTTCAATTCGGATCAGGCACAGCAACTCTGAAATCTAGGAAATGGACGGTAAAATGATACCCATGTCTTTCAGGTGGTTTTTCAGCGTACTTAATTCATTGTCCGTGCTTGGAACCACCTATGGTTGTACGGGCACATCCGATGTGTTACTCATTCAGATCTTGATGCGTCAGATATCTGTGTCGCGTCTAGCAAAAACTATTTTGAAACATATGCATGTGTGGATGGTGTTTAACAAAAGTTCCATACTGAAAGAGAAAACTTCCTACAGTCTTCCTGCTTCTGATGGTCTGGTACAAACTGTGCATAGTTCATAGCATCGAATTTTACATCTCATTTACTCCGAGGGATGACATCTTGTATTGGCAAAGTGTACGAAGCTTATACCTGAGCTGCGGAATTTTGCCGAAAATGCGTTGTTACTGAATACATGTCAGCCTGTGACTCATCAAAGTTTAGGTGAAAGACGTTTTTCGGATGGACCGATAATCTAAGTATGTGTAAACAATCACAACAAACCAGATGGAAGCAGCCGCTGACAGTATAGTAGCTTGAAGTCCACTGTAGCACAATGTGAAACGTTCGACGAAATTTTAACAAACGTTCCGCAGACGCATTTCAGTGTATAATACTCGACAACTGGCTTCAAAGTTCGCGAAGTGTTGTCGGTCCGTTACTGACTGATGTTTTCCCGGACGCAACTAACGATAAGGAGATGCCACTTTCAAGTCTACCTGAAATTGACAAACCTAGGATCTTTATACTGGCTCCAAATGCCACAAATTATTCATCCGAGTTTAAATCTTTGCTTGCTCCGGCCGTCTTCACAATAACCACACAACCCTTCCCGTCTGAATTATGGGAAGAAGGAAACGTTGATTTTCAGTAGCCGTAAAAAATGGGGGAAGACAGCCGTTTTGCATTGATTGCAATCGGAATGTACACTCTCTTAATTAGAAGCTTTGCAGTGTGAACGGTTCGGACGACAGGAGGTGGCACTGGAATGGCTTCCAGACGAGTAGAGCGTATTTTGGTTTGAAGGCCAGTGACAGACTATCGGTAATGGTTCGGGTTTATTGTGGACAGCAAGCAAGTGGACTGGCTATTCAGAATGATAAGCCGTTGGATGTTATGGCGGCACGTTTGACAGATCTGTGTTACAGTCTATTGATGAGGGACGCAGTCTGATGTCAAAACAGTGTCGCAACAAACACGTTCCACAGTGAAACAGAACACACTGTTTACGTCCAAACGGATGATATACATTTGATTAGCTTCTTCCGGTGAACCGGGTGTCGAATTGTTCTTGTGGTTCTGTCACAGCCACCTTCATGAATTTTTCATCAATTTTCAAAAAATCGCTGTATGCTGAATAATTCTTCCCTAGTACAACACGAGGAACCCCGTTGATTACAAACGAACAGTGAATTCAATTTGAGGTGCAGTAATAAGGCTACCCGTAAACCACTGAGTGATCCTACAGTTTCGTACTAAAATGCATGAAATAATCCAGTTAACAAACAGCCCTCTTGCATATACTATGCGATCTGTTGGAAACCAACTCGATTCACCACCTAACCAAACGCCAATACAAGGGACCACTCCATCATCGCTTCAGTATACAGTATCACCATCGGACAGACAATTTCACTGTTTAGCATCCGTTGTTTGTCCAGTCCTTTGTACAATGATTGCCCAAGCAGTTTACAGATAGTGACATTGCATGTGCTATTGAAGTGAGCTATTGATAGATCGTGAGTTGTTTACTACTGATGTGACGCTGTAAATCTTTGTTCCGGTATCATTAACAACATCTCCTTACTGCGACCAATCTCGGGTTTTCCTGTTTACTATGCAGAAAGTTCGAATTCGATCACGAATTCCATGGACTACAGATGTCTATGAAATGAATACTAAGACAACTGTCGCGAATGATCACATGGAGAGTTTGACAGAAAACCTGATAATCTATCCGCTGATTCGATTGCTATATGAAGTTTGTGTACAATTTATGTGCTAACTGTGACTGTTGCGAAAGTTAGTTTACAGCATCACTATCGTTCCGTATGAGAATCCTCACTGCAAGTAGGCGCCCTTCATGAAAATTCGTCGGTGTAGTGGGGATGTTATTGACCGGTTTGCTCTGTACCACTTCACATGCACCTGTCATTGAATTGGTGTAACCGGTATAATTCTAGCATTTGGAGACAAGTGACAGATGTCACTAATGGTTGAAAATTCCCTGAGTACCTATCAAAAACACAATGTGACCGACAGGGTCGTCTTTATTTGTTCGTAATCAGACCAACTACACAATGTTTATGTGGAACAGGACTGCCACGGCGAAACGAACGAGACAAGTGATGAGTTCGAATTAAGTCAATCATGTCTCAGATACAAAAAGAGACAGCGTTTTGATGCAGTTGCGCCATAATTATGACGTGACTTGAACCATGGCAGTATAATTGTTTATGGTGTGTGAGGCGGGCCATAGCAATCTAAAGGCTTGAACAGACCGTTTCTGGGTGCACAAAGGTGGATTATTCGGTCGAATTCCGATCGCGCCAGCCATAACTTGCCAGAACTTGGTATCTTAAATGCTCTTGCTGAGTAACGACAAAAACATGCGAAATGTATCAAACAGCTTCAACCATTCTATATTTATTCCCTGTGATATTTTCAGAGAGCGGTAAGTTCCTCGGAATGTATAAACGGTGACAAAGTGAGTGGTAGTCAACCGGGAAAGAATGACGGAATAAATAAACATGTAAGCTCGGGCTATTAATCGACAACTCACGTGAGAGTTGTTTGTGCCCTTTGGTTCACTCTCAACGGAGTCCCTCTATATACAAAAAAACAAAAGATCAATATCGTTCCCTTTTCGTGTTCCCATTCCGAGTCGCCACTTCCCGGATCAGCCATTCCACCGCGCTCCGAAGGTCTTTCAGTCCAGTCGATTCGCTTGAAACCTCAGATTTCTCCACTCTCAAACGATGGCTGCCAGTGGTGGTCTATTTCATGTTCCCAGGTAGCAAAATTTTGTGGGGCACAATAAACGGCTGACAGTGGAAAAATTCACCAGGAACGCTTTCTTGGCCATTACACATTCTGTGATTTCATCGACAAGTATTTCGCTTTCCATTTCCAACAATTTCGAATCTCCCCAGCTCCTCCCTGAATAATTTTCGAAAGAAATCCAAGGAATTAAGCGAAATTTTTTTCTTCTCTCATGATTATCTATTAGGCATGTCCACATATTGCGCAGCCGAATCTCACTTTCGTAACAGTCATATCCGCTTCACCATCAACCTGATTACTTCCTCACGGTCCACGGAAAATCGTAGTAGACAAAAGGATAGGAAGGAAAATTAGATAACAGGAAAAGTTGCAACGACGTATAAGAAACGGCCTATCTCCGTAAACACTAGAGAAACAGCAAAAGTAAGACAACAATCTAACAGCATTCCTTCTGGGCATTACAATAATTCTGCAGATATTTTCCAGTCCATACCGGATAACCTGAATATGACCTCATGATCTTGTACTAAATTCGAACATGAACCACAATAATACAAGTTTCATGGGTTTGTTTGAAACCTCATATCTCCGTAAATAATTTAGATAGAACAAAAGTAACATATTCTTCTGAAAGCATTATTTGAGTAGCACATATGAATACACAATGCAAGCTAACCGCCCCCGTACTCTTTAGTAAAAGCAAAGCCTTCCGACTTCTTCGACACCTACCTCAGCGAGCGCGACAGATGGCCAATTAATAATAATAAAGTTCGTTTATTAAATGCCACCAAATTTTCCGAGAAGGTTATTGTGGATTTCAAAGTGAAGTTGATAGACTTGTTTTTAGGACAATTATTTTGCTCATTGCCCACCGAAACCCACGGGATACCGCCATATTCCGGCATGCAATGTGTTACATGGGTTCCTTTAATTGTCTTTACTTTTTCAACAATGGCATTTCCTCAGATTTCACTATAACCGTCTTCATTCACGCAAAAGCTAACCTACAGTAATATTTGCTCATCATCCCTAGAAGAGATAATAGGGGTTAACTAATTATTATAAGTGACAATGAAACCACAGTATTTGATTGAATCAGCTTTGCTCCCACTTTGCAGGTGTGAACTGAAAATCACTGCGATTCTGTTATTCAGACCACTAAGTGTTTATGGGGCGCTGGGCCACGTAAGGCCAATGCCATGGGTTGTAATGGTGACGCCAACGCTGGAATTCGCAATAGCACCACCAACACTCTCGCATAATCAGTGATTCTGTTGCAGCGTGTGTGGGATGTGCGGGTGTAACTGTGGTGGAGTCATTATTGTGGATGCGGGTTTACTGTGGTATTCAGAGTAAGTTACAATGACCGTTCTCGTGCTATCGGTACTAACATGTCTAAGAAGTCGGTACAACAGTTTTACCCTTGAAAGTGTGAATACTGAGCTAGCCTCCGGACCGATTGTAAGTAGTCGTTGAATAACGTTCATGGCCTAGTGCACGTTAGTCCCAACCTCTGCATAGTAAACAAATTCTACTGTGTGTCGGGGTCCTGACTCTTCATTTGTTCCAACTGGCTTCACTGGTACGTTCATTCATAAGTTGAACATTTGGTGATCGTGGCTAAAGTGGACGTGATTCAACGACAACTTGCAATCGATCCGCAGACCAGCACAATATTTGCCCCCTCGAGAGTAACACTGTTGTAACGACTTCTTAGACAGGTTAGTACCAACGACACGACAGCGGTCATTGGAACTTACTCTGAATACCACAGTAAACCCGCATCCACAATAATGACTCACTCCACCACTGTTAAACTCGAAATTCCCAAATAACCGAATTAGCAAGATCTGACGTAGCCTTCCTGGTATACAGTCATCAAACAACACGCCATCGGTACTGGGGAAAAGTGGTACAAGCTGATTGCTCGCATATCACCCGGGATTTCCTATATCCACAAACTTGTGCCGTCAGCATGTAATCCGCTCGAATCTGACCTGTGAGATTATGAGGACACCCACTAGTGTAATTTAACAATGGTTGTTCATCAATACACTTGCAAGGTGCAACCGGAGTTACAAGAAGCACTCCGATGCTCCGTCGTAGGACAATTGAGAAGCCGGAAACGATGTAGTCTGCCGAGACGTGACTAAAGAATGGGAGTAGAATGAATTGCTGGCGTGTTGTGTGTGTTACAGATATTCTCTTTCCCACCACGGTCTTCATTCAACACTCAGACTACTCATCTTCACGTATTCTCGTTGGACTGCTGCTCATTGTTTCAGCAACAAGTGGAACCAGAATACAGGTGTGCACGAACAATTTTTAATGGAGGGCCATTCAGTTCGTGCATCATCCAGTGAGTGTGCGTGACACTCGGTCCCCCAGTTTACGAGTTAACAGAACACTAACTAAGCACATGAGAACTCGAATAGACATCACGAACAGGAGTGTCAACACTTGAACCGCATATCACCAGTCAGATAACATAATTCCACAGAAGAATACATTTCTCGAGATTGGTGTTGGATGATATGCAAAACGTTACATCATTCCGAACTGCAGTGGTCTGACTACGTTGGCCAGCCCCCAAAATCGACCAGGTCATTCTTCTCCGCGGGGCTTCCTACACTTCACATATACAACCAGCCCTGAATCAGACCAAAACTCGATTAACCATACACCGCAACGGTTGCGAGTGGAATTCCTGATTCTAGCGAAAGACAGGTTAGAGAATTGGCGATGATGTGGATAAAGGTAAGCCGCTGACTATCACTTAATGTCATGCTGATGGCGAAATATCGCAATCAGAAAAGTGATATCTGTTGATCTCATTCAACGACACAATCAGAGCTATGATCCGGTTGTAATCTAGATCGGTACAGCCGATACGGTGAACCTTTTGATAGCATGTGTGGTGAACGGCCTAAATGACGCATATTGTGAATTTGCATTGCCTGACCGTCATATCCAAATCAACTTTCCCAGATTCAAATCGGTGTCAGGCGCAACTTTGTGTTTTATTCGTGCAGATAAACGAAGCACAAACATGCAGTTGCATATCAGCTAGAGACTATCGAATACAGTAAAAGTAGATGCATTAAACATTCAATTTGCCACGCAGATTCTCTTAACTGCATAGCACCCAGTTACGAAGTGAAAGCACAATACTAGATGTACCTTGACTGGAAAATTCACCAACTGAATTAAGTTTGGGTTGTTCAGAAAATCAAAGTGAATTATATTCTTGCAGGCACGGACACCGACACACGTTCAAAACATGAATGCATTCGTTAGCCTTTCACGTTCGGCGACCAGTTAAGACTGGTGGATTTATTGTGAACTTCTTCTCTCTGGTAAAGTGTGGGGCCACGCACCCAGACCTGTGTACCCGGATATTCATGGCGTGGGTTTGTTTTCCGAACTGAAAATGTCGTTCAGAAGCGAGCTACTGACAATTGAGCAGTAGTTTGCCCAGAACGATTAAACTTGAACCCTGTTAGGTTTGAAAATTCAGGGCAGGTATACGTTTCCATGATGGGAACTGAAACTCACCAGCAAGTGACCGCAACCGTCACAATCCTATGACCGTTCCGTCAGCTCCTTTCGATCACTTGTGGACGATATTCAACGTATGAAGAACAAAATCTCTACCACTCATCAGTAATCAAGATATCGCTCAACAACTTAATGATCTCTATGATCTCAACTTTGAGAGAAGTCCTGGTCGAGGGGTCATTGGTTAGAGTAAACAGGACAATTGCTGTCCTCTCTCAAGGCGATCGGACAACCTGAGCGTTACTCATAAGCGGAAGTGGTTGCGTGCTCAGATGTGATAACTCGCTCGCGCTCAATGTGAGCTGAATGGCACAGTGGTCAACACGGTTGTCCCATCGAAGTATGGCTGGAGTTCAAATATCGGCTGTGGCAAGGATATGCACTAACGACGAGCTCTAATGAGAGCGAAACTCGAGTCCAGTGCTTTTTTTCAAAAGGGGACGAGTGGGAAGTCTATGAGAATGTGACAACAGCGATCGATTGGGAGTGATATTCAAAATCTTCTACTACTCATCCGTCTCCATATTGATCTACAGAATACCCAGCTGCGAAAAATGTGGGCTTCCGCTAGACTCGAACTAGCTAGAGAAACAACCCACACAAATGCTGTAGCACCAGCCGAAAAGGGGCTCAGAAATTTCACAGTTGGACTCAGTTACCCGTCAAACCCAATGTGTTCTATGGACAGCTTACAACAGCTGTTCAAACGCTTTCAACAGGTGTGTAACGAAAATAAAGGCGAAGTCTTCAACGCGTTGAATTGAGAAACGCACAACCAGGTGACAACAATCACAAACGGGTTGCGTAACAGTACAAGAATAAGCTCAATCGATCGTGATAAGGCATACCGGGGCCACAGTGTGTACAATTACCGGTCGAGTAAATTTCACGGGGAGAAAAAATTCTTTTACAAATCGGTCAGTTCAGACAGAACAGTTGTTAAGAAACAAACAGAACCGATCAAACCCGCAGGAATGGACACAATCCAAAGCAAGTCGTTGTCCACGAAGCGTCACTGGATGAAGTTGCACCGTGCTCGTTCCAGCAACTCGGTTTTTCGTCGCCGCAGCATACATTCACGCATGTCACGTGTTGAGTGGAATACGTTTGGCTGAAGAGTAACGTTGCTGGTGCAAGGCGGGTTAGCGAATTGGAAAGTTGTGGCCGGCTAATATGATAAAATATAGGGGCAGTTGTGGAATGTACATTCGTAAGCACATGAAAAAAACTTGGTGGCCCTCACGCGCGAATGAACATCAACGTTACACAACTAAAACTTCTTTTAACAACGGTCACAGCAATCTTTGACAAGAGCAAGATGTTCTATGCACAACCGTTTAAAAACAGTGTTTAGTATTGACCAGTTTCTATAGTATACGCGATGGGGTGCAAACTGCGTAATCACTGACACTAACAAATGCAGTTTCATTTTAAACAGACATGAGAGCGCATAACTCTATGAAAACATCAGACAGACTTGAATGTAAGGAAGTTCCCTAGGTCATTTGTGAGGAGAACGCACTAACAAACGTTTTAAGCATAACCACGTGAGCAGACGAGGGGGGAAGAGGAAGAAAATGTAACGTAATTTCAACGCCGAATGAAACCCACTATTACTGCTTCTCTCCAATGCAATGTGTTCTCTAAACCAGCAAGTTTTAATGTGCGTACATCAACGTGTACACGTCAGCGGGCAAACTCACCTAGTACTTTAGAAACCCATGAAATTGATTAATGCTGCGCCGTCCTGTAGTCTGATTGACGTATGCATCCATTTTTGACGCAAAGTTTCATCTATGTTTCTCCAGAGACCCTGACAACAATGTTGTGTGTTCAATTTGGGCACGCTCCAACGAAAACAACCTGGAGATACTCAACTATCAGTTCTACCAGCGTTTAGGACTGACCTTATGATTCTGACCGAATAGTTGAATGCTCGAGTTTGGAGTCTGTCGTCAAATCGTTTCTCCTGAGAGGATCCATTCGGACACAAATGTTTTCGCCCACACAGCAAAGAAGGACTGATGAGCTTACGCTCAAACCACCATCTTTCCTCCACAAGTGCGAACGCTCGCCACTCGATTGTATAGTTAGGGACCGTAGAGACGTCCGGAATCGGTCAGGTACAAATGTGTGCAAATGTGCGCGAATGCACAAAAGCAGAGACCAATTTACAAGGGAAAAGACTGCTGGATTGAGATAACGAATTTATCGGAACACTACAGCAAGTAATAAATATCACGGATGACATAAGAAACGTGGAGGTGTTGTCAAGTTCACGGAAAAACGCTGGCTGGAAGGTGCATGTGAACGTGAAAGTTGTGAACAACAGGGGGTTGATATTCAGTCCATATGCATTAAACATTCACTACAAAGCACGAGTATAAAACGATATAGCAAAACAAAAAGCGACTAAGTAGAATACCGGTATTCCATGTCCAATGTCAACAAAGTTCGAATAACTGTTGTGTGACCAGTCAGTTGGCGTGGTATAAACACTGTGGACGACTGGTTTAGAGTGGTACACACAGTCACAGCAAAGAGCCGAGTCAGACAGCGATGTGGACGAAGACCGATGTAACTTGGCCGTGGCGAATGTGGAGCATGTACAAACTTGAACTACACAATTACTTCAGTGGTGGTCATTATCTGTCGCCCGACTCATTTGAAGTGACCGGTCGGAACTCTTGAGACTACACAAGAAGTCTGAGTGGAGTCAAATTCGTATCCGCTGTAGGTTAAATGTGCGGCGGCTGCGCCACCGACGGATTTGTGCGAACCAGTCCAGAGCCACGACTAACCGTTTGGGCAAGCCTCTGGTCGACCCAACCCACATAATTACCTGTGAAACAGCTGGAACCTAAGTGTACAAACATGCACTGGCTAAGGAGACGCAAGTTGTCCTTGAGACGCAGTGAACCAGCTACACAGTGTTGGTGCCAGATCAGTAGAAACGGTGGCCGTCTGTCCGTGTCGCAATATCACTCTTGAATGTTAAGCAGACAAATACGGCATTCTTACATTTAGTGGGGTGACAGGATGTTGAGGATTGTCTGTATTCATCTTTTGGGTAACAAAGCGATCAGGACAGTGATATTCTCTCTACTGACTGTCAATTTCGTTGACAAGCATTCAGTCTCGTGCGTGTCCGATTTCGCTGTGGAACTACGTCTATATCGTACCGCCAACATTCAGATCAGATTTGCCGGTGAGTTGCAACAGCAAACTGATGGAATTGTAAGTGAGCTAGCTACTAACAAGCATTTTCGTGGGCAAACAAGAACATCAACAGTTGGGCCACAGGTTGGAAACATGGTTCTACGGACAATGTGCAAGCATCAGTTCTGTTTCACTGAAAGCTGAACACAATTTGCATCCTGTAACTCAGTCGTTCGATCTAGCGCCTCCCTCCACCACGTTCACCTCCGAAACGAAATCAGGAACCGGTTTCAGTTCCTAGATGTAGGTGCCTATGAGAAAATTAACAGGGCCTTGTTCACCGTAGAACGAAGTTGACTGGTCACGATGCCAAATTACGCAATTTTGTATCCAACAAAATCCCGTCCGTCGCCATACCAGCAAGACAACACAAAGATACCCACTCGACATATTAAACAAGCAGTTCAGAAGGCTTCTGATCTGGAACATGATTACAATCAAGCCACTAGATCCCGTTATCACAGTAGACGTGGAATGGCCAATATATCAATTCTCACAGTATTTTTCCGGTAAATCCGATCCTTATCTTGATGCGTTGTCTAGGAAGTCAAATTTGCAGAATTTTACTGAGAACATGCTAGAAAATGTGCCAAAGTTCTTATGTGTAATGTCCCATGGTGATAAATGTCCGGGGAAATTTCTAGCTTGATAAACGCAACAGAGGGAAACGCAAATCCGTGAATCATCTGTCAGGTGGAAAGCCATTTATATGGACTTACCTTACAAAGACGAATTACCAAAGGTATCGCTGACCATATATCTCAGCACGGTCTTGATTAGCGCGTTTCATGCTGCACAACTAAGACTAACGTTCACCTCTCTGTCAGCCGTACGCCTTCACCTCAAGGACGTAGTGCGCAATAGTGCTAAATCGTTTTTTACCCAATCGTTCCCTTGTTCCTGCGGAACAAGTTACACAGGTAGCACAAGGCGTGTGGCGGTCGACCGGAAAACAACAAAGCATTTCCAGCGCAATTTTGTCCAATCTAGTTGACTGGTCTGTCGGGGAAGTCGCCAGTTCCCCGAAAATATTGTGCTACAAGGGTTAATTAGGTACACTGGCGAGTGACCCTCACAGTTGACACGGCCATGCGCCACTTCGTCCTTCAAGTCTCTAGCGCCCCATCTACGTGACCCAACACCCACATGCCTACATCCCGCCTACGTGCATCGCTGTACTGTTCGGCTCATTATTCGTCCACCTTTGATTCAACCTTCTGATTGGTCACAAACCCTTTAAATATGATCTGGTTTGTGATTGTGTCGTCTTCGGATTGAGTGACATAAAGGAGCCCAGTCCGGGTGCTATCTAACTAGCGAACTTCTCAGTGTTTCGGATATACAAAGGGAACTGTTGTGAATACAATCCACCAACAAACAAAAAGAAGAAAATACTGCTAACGAAAAAACAGAAATGCTGTGAGTTACAGATAGATTGGTTGCATGGTTTTATCGCTGGAAGAGGTAGTGGTTTAAAACCTGTAGGTGCTGAGAGTCCACAACTATGTGCTTCAATTAAAACCCCATTTTAGCAATACATTATTCACTTTGCTACTAACAAGCCGGATGACTGGTTGACGTTGTAAGGCCTGCTCATCAAAAGTTTCTGTGCATAATTCGAAGTAAATTTTCGAACTAAGCATATGTACTGAAAAACTAACATTGCTGCAGACATATGTAACTCACTGACACTTATTCTTTAGTCGAAAACGCACCAATAGGCAAAACTACGGATTTTATGTGATTACACCTCACCCAACCTCACATACCTCCCGAAATAAGATATCTACAGTCAGCTCAAAGAAAAGGCGAGATCTCCATTCAAGTGCCAATGGTTTTAAAAACGTCGAGGCTACAAAAGCACCCATTCGGCTTTGTTTCATCCGATGAGACCATAGTGAAAGTTGAACAAACTATGGAGTCGTGGGCCCGCTCAGGCTGTACAAATAGTGAGTGGATGATATCTTTCTGACTGGACGGAATACAAGACAAATTGGAAAATCAATCCAGGTATTTAAATCAATCCAACCAAGTCTTCAAGTAAATTCTGTAAGAAACCAAAATGTCTATCAAAGATGACATCGCGATGAACACTTTTGGTAAGATGATCAATGTCACACTGGAACGTGCGTAAAAAGCGGGAAACTTGTTTTGCGCTCAAAAACAACCACACAGTCTCTACCCCGGATTAAAGAGCAAAACCCAATATTTCATGTCATTTTATATGCCAATTTTCTTGTAAATGTGAAAACACTTACATCGGTTGAACAAAAAGAGCGCCTAAAACCATCCTAAGCTGGTTGAGAGAGGCCTTCGCGCTTCTGATAGTGAGTGACATTCAGCAAGAACGGAACCATGACTTATCTGTCGCAAAACACCTACCGACCACAAGTTAAGGCTACAGTATCACGCCACCGTTTATGTTCCAGATGAATGCTCATTACCCAAGAATTCCCAAGTATTCTGAAGCCCCATAGATCAGCCGTCGGAAACCGGATCTACACGTCTAAAATCAACAGAATTACACATCCTACCTATCGTACGTCTAGCCATGATTATCACTCACTATTGATCTACACCTGCAGCCATTTCGTTTCAGTATATGCTGTTTCTGCTTACGTGCCAATCACACGTCTACGACTGACGAGAATGTGCTAAAAAACTGATAGCCTATTTTGGGTCTTCTGACAAACCCGTTCAAGTTTAACAGTAACCGAAATTAGCCGTTCCGATATACAGTGAAGCGTAATTATCTCAACATAGAGTGTCTGAGCTCATTAATCTGTTTGAAATAAGTTCAATGATCGGAGGAGACAGAGTGCAGGTCAAAGATACTTAAACCATACCATCGGATCGGGAAGTGTCGTGCAGAAAGCGTCAGTTCGACCAAGCGATCTCTGTTCCGCACTGGACCGTGAAGACGACTGTGACTTCGCGGTAGACGATGAAGCGCAGTTCGGGTCAGATGAAACACTCAGGAAATTTGAGTTTGGATAGTGATCGAATTCGACGAATTGCCGGTCGGATCCCGAATCCATGACATGAGCATTCTGCACCGCACTAGCGACCCGGTACAGTAAATGTCGAATGGCCTGCAGGGAGAAAAACGTGTATTACGCATCAACCATCACGCAGAAACTTGAAGAGCATATTAAAGTAATTCTTCAACAGTAGCAACTTGTTAAAACGCACTTGGATCTCAGATGAGCGAATGCTACAATGCTACAGTAAAAGTCAGCGATGATCTACGCAGGTACACAAAAGTATTAAGCCACCTCAATTACCAAGAGTACGCACATTATGTGAAAATAGGGGAAACCTCCTCTAAGGGAGTTTATCAACCTGAGCTACGTCGAGGATGAAGCGATGCTTTGATTAACAAATTGGAAAACAACTGATCAAGAAAGAAAACGAAACATACTCGTAAGTCGAATACAAAATACTGTGTTCCAGTCCCCTGATTCAAAAAACGCGGGAGTTCTAAGATAAATTTGGTCTCACCAAAAAAGCTTACCAACTGTGAACGGACGGATCTTCGGCAACCTGTTGAAAAAAACTACCTTGCTATCAGCGAATTCATTGTCCAAAGAATTACACCACCAGCATCTTATGCGCACAAAGAACTAGTCAACACGGCATAACCAACAATGCTTGGCTGATCGCTGACGCATCGATGCGTCCATTAACTCCTCATCCAATGGAGCGGAGCCATGCTGTGGAGGGGACAAGAGGAGGAGAATTTCCAGAGGAGGAGAGGAGCCGGAGAATTTAGAAAGTTTTTAGGCTCCTCACTCCATTGGTCCATGATCCAAACCAATCTCAGGAGTCCCAGCACCAAATATAAGGAGATGCACACTCCGCTCCGCTCACTTTCGACATGGACGCGCCAGGATCACCAATCTTTGGAGGCTACAACCCGATGGATCGGCATGTACCATCGCCGGATATTTTTGAGGACAACAACGCGCAAGACGACTGGGTTAACTACTACCCAGATTATTCTGGAGGAGGACAGCCTTGGTCACCACAACCTGACACTCAACCCATACATGACGCCAGAAGGGAACTGTTTCCAGACAGTCCGACTGAAGGTGAAGGTCAATTGTTCACC
>QNGE01003496.1:17056-30019 GCA_008508345.1 Paragonimus westermani
AACTTCATTCGTACTACATTTGGTGCGGATATCTTACAATCCCTTCACAAGTCAAAAGCTTTGTAAAACGTTGTCAGATCAACCCAAAGCGACCTAGGTTACCTATATGTCAAACGTGACGTTCCCGCGCGACTCCACCCAAACGGAACATTGTTTCACTAGTAAGTCCTTTTTGACAATCGTTAGGTGGTGAATTTCCTAACGAAGCAGCCAGAACGCAAAATGCCATACCGATCGATCGATCGGGCTCGGATGGCATGGCTGTAGGTGGTGTGGTTTCACTCGGCTAATNGGCTAATCAGAGTGCAGCTGTGCGGTTGAACTTGTGCGCCATCTGGACTGTTTTCTCGTATTTGCTTTTGGATGCCTCTTGTAACGTGATTTGTTCTAACGATCTCATTGTCACGTACGAACGTCTCATTGGATTTGCTTCGCGTCTCGTCAGACATGTACGATAACCGTTTCACCCCATCACTTTAGAGCCTTGCGACTTACTGCTGACCCGTTC
Source organism: Paragonimus westermani (assembly GCA_008508345.1). Lineage (NCBI taxonomy): Eukaryota > Metazoa > Platyhelminthes > Trematoda > Plagiorchiida > Troglotrematidae > Paragonimus > Paragonimus westermani. Next base: position 17,565 of record QNGE01003496.1, read on the forward strand.
TTCCATTAAACGGTGAGGTCACGTTTCTTCTTCTCGGTTTTAGGTCAAACGACTGAGCGCGTACCAAAAGGGACGATCTAATAACTGGTGACTTCGGGCACTATATACGTAACCTACGCGGAGGACAATGAAAATCTTAGTGGAAGAAATGAAACTGATCCTGCAGCAGAAACAGACGCAATTCGATGGGCTCAACTAAATTTAATCGAAACATTAACGCGCGACTTATCCATGACGTCAGCAAATCCAGACGTCAAACCGGGTTCAACGGTGGACGCAATCACGAACAGTATTGACGAATGTGCTTATGATGCCGATGTCAGAGTGAAATTCGAAGCGTGGTACAGCCGATACGATGTCTTGCGAGTGGAGTTGGCTAAGATCGATGATGCAGGAAAAGTGCGATCACGTCTTCGGAAACTCAGTAGGAGAGAACAAACGAGGAATACTGATTTCATTCTGCCAAAGAAACCGCGTGACATCACTTTTGAAGCAGCACTGAAGATACTGACGAACACTTTCGGATAGCAGCAATCCATGTTCAACACCCGATATCAGTGCCTCAAGTTGATGAAACGTGGACATCAGTTTGTCAATTACTCAAGCACAGTCAACCGAGAATGTGGCAATTTCAAGGTGAGGACGATGAAAACGGGTTAGTTCAAGTGTCTGATATTCGCCTGCGGTCTACAGCCCACCCAAGGTGTCGATATTCGTACCATAATTTTGAACAAGACTGAACAGAACCCTGACTTGACTTTGGCACCAGTGACAGCGGAGTGCACCATACAGCCATGATTGAACAGTCGGGGTTACCTGCAGTCCATGCCGTCTCAGCGAGGATAGCAAAGGCACGAGTTGCCTTTGCCAAACTGCGTCAACTGTGGCGTCGAAAAGACGTTCGGTTGTTGCTGAAAGCAAGGGTTTATAACGCCTGTGTGTGTTCCATTTTGCTGTATGGTTCGAAAACGTGGCCTGTTCACAAGGAAGATATCAACAGGCTTGCTGTGCTTGACCATCGTTGTCTCCGCCAACTGACCCACATTAAGTGGACTGATCGCGTGAGCAATGTGGCCGTTCGCCGGCCCGTATTCCGGAACGCTCAGAATGCGCGATCAATTGGTCAACTAATTAGGCTGCACAGCTTGCGATGGTTAGGCCACGTGCTCCGTATACTGAGGCCACCAACAGTTGGGTAATACCTCGTGGTGTTCAAGCAACAACGTGGTCACGAAATATGAAGACCTTGACTGCTCCATTGAGCAAAGTGGGCAGGCATCGCCTGCCTGNAGGTTGCAAAGCTGAATTCCGTTTTGGCCACCTTTTATCCCAGCTTCGCTGCACGCCGAAAGTACGTGTCGGTGAAAATTAACGGCAGTCCGGCACGCCTGCAGGCAGACACTGGTTCTGAAACCATGTTGATTCCACGACAAACGTGGAAGAACATTAGTCGTTCGGAGTACAAGAAAACAGAACATTCGGCTCAGAATGCGTCTGGAGAAAAACTTGCACTGATCGGTGAGTTAGACTGTGATATCGAGTGCAGTGAAACCCATACAAGTGGCACGGTCTATCTTACCGAGCGCCGAAGATTGAATCTTCTGGACTTGGACTGGATTGAGCGTCTGAAACTGTTGGACACGCCACTCAGCCAGTTGTGTAGAAATGTGAAGGTGCAAACTCCGCTAGTAGATCAGAAACCTGATCATGTTTGCCAGAAACTGACAGAGAAGTTGATGAACAGATTCGTCTGTGTCCCAGGAAAACCTTGGTTGATGTACCAGAGCGAAAGCAATGCTGAACCTACGTCCAGTTGACAGGTCTGTTTTCTGGCCAAAGCGATCTGTGCCATATGCTGTTCTACCAATTTTGGACAGACCCCAAAAGTCCGGGATCATCCAGCCAGCCAATTACTCTGCTTGGGCAGGCTCTACCGTCACCGTTAAGGCTAACGGCGCTGTCCGGTTGTGCACAGAATTAAATGTCACGCTAGAGGGCCACCAGTATCCTCTTTCAGTCCTTGAGAATTTGCTCGCAAAGCACAATGGTAACGGATGCATTGCCGAACTCGATCTGGCCGAAGCCCATTTGCAAATTGAAGTCAACGATGATTCCGGAGAACTGCTAATCATCAAAACTCATCGGGGATCATTCCAGTATTGCCATCAACCTTTTAGAGTGAAATCAGCGCCTGAAACCCTCATGTCATGGATACGATGCTGACTGAAGTCTCGGGAGTAGCAGCATGTCTAGATGACCTCAATGTGACAGGCACCGATCTTGGTGTGTACGAAAAACCTTATCGTGTCCTCTGTCGAGAATTTGGGTTTCATCTTAGTAAGGAAAAATGCAACATGTTTATGCAATTGATCAAGTATCTGAGAATTACAGTCAACCAGCGTTGCTGTCGCTCTAACCCGCTCATTGTTGACGCAATCAACCGAATACTTTATCCAACTGACGTCCCAACGTTGCGACTGTTTCTAGGACTGGTAAGCCAATACTGTACCTTCTTACCTGCGATGCACCATATCTGAGGGCCGCTAAACCAACACCTAAGGGTGCGGTGTGAAATCTAACTGCCTTGGACCGTCTTAAGACTATGCTCGATTCGGATCTGATTCTGACTCAATCTGACCCTACTTTGGAGATTGTGGAGGCCTCAGATGCTCCAAACTACGGTATTCGCAGTTATTTCCCAACGATTCCCAGATGGTTTTGAAAAGGCAATAGCAAACGCAGCCAGGACGCTAAAGGCAGCACAGGATAATTACGGACAAATCGGAAACGAAGCACAAGCAAGTGTACTCACGAAAGAAGAAATTTCACAAAATGTACGGACGATACTGGACGGTCTCGAACCGATTCTTGCAGTTTTCGGATCAAAGGACAATTATGCGCCTTGGCTACAATTTTAACATCAAGCTGACCCAACATAACTACAGACAGACACAAACGCAAAGGACTGCCGGTATTGGTTTCGCATTAGCCCGTCAGTGATCAAAGCCAAATGACACGTGTGCAGCGCTTACCACAAGCGGCTTGCGGTGCACCACGTGTTCAGTGTAAACCCGAGAGAACAAGACCCTTGTGGTCTATCCGGACAACACTGGTTAGCCAGGTGGTGGGCTGGTATGAAACTGACCTTCATTTCGCATGAACAAAAAATACAATCCAATAAAAAAAGCTAGACTGGTGAGAAAGATGTCGAAAATATGGGGTAAGTTGTTTATCGTAGGAGTACACATTACTGGAGACTGGACTGAAGTGGTCTCCTGATTGGAGAAAGTCCAGCCAATGAGCATTCGTGCACAAGCTGCTGCTGATGGAATTATTATGGCGGATAACTATGCCTTTATTGGACGCCTTCTCGCTATACTATGGTCAAATCGACGTCAAACAATCATGAACGCCGGTCAGCTATTGCTGAACGTGTTTCAAACAGCCGAGATGCTAGATGCAAGGTTGTGGAACAACACAGCAATGAATTGGCCATTCAAAACGCTAAAACGTTTGCCGTTTAATAACAATCGTTGTTCCTCTATAAAGGGGTGCTGTTTTACAATCAAATTGAGATACTTTAGTGCTGCCCAGACTTCTCTTCTGGCTTTCTCGATTCGCTAGCTGAACGCGTGATAATGAATATGTTGGTGACGCAACAATTCGAGAAGGCCAGCGCGTTCAACACAACCATCTAATGCATCTATGGTCCCTTCGAGTACTGCACAATTAGATTCACCGTCGCGCAAATGAATATTCGAACACCCGCCAAGTCATATTCATCAGGACGGCCCAGCTCAAAACTAAATTCATCCAAGATCTGAAAGCGTTGTCATGATGCACAGGGGAAGCTAATCACCCAAAGTTCCATGATTCCGAAATGCAATCGACTACATAAAACTATCGGCTTTAAACCACAACCAGAAGCGTTGACACTTTCAGTCTACATTGCCCTGGGAAAGCGAGTTTGCGAACAAACACAACTTTTGCAGGATGCATATTACGCCCTTAACTAGGCTCAATTCAATCAGCATACATGTATCGACGTGTAGTCACTGAAACCTGTATGATGTGAATGGTTTGTGCCAACTAAACGACTTCCACATTCTAGATGTCACTTTTAGGATAAAGAAGCTTGTTAGACAACGCGGTAGCCAAACGTAGCCATAATTTGCAAACGAGCTGCCCGTGTCGATGACGTAAGAAGTAACCTACATCACGACATTACATGGTTAAAATGGTCCAATAAGACGCATTGTCAGGAAGTGGAACGATAAGGCTCAATAACAAGGCTGTTAAACTATGAAATGTTATGCACATTTTGGGAACGTGGCTGTATATCACATCAGAGACCACCGATGGTGAGACAAACCTGAAAACAGCATGACGTGTCTGCGTTCCATAGGGAAAGTCGTTAGGTTTTATTCAATCTTTCAATAGTTTGTAACTCTGGTTCGTTCATGAAGGCATTTTTTGTTAACTATCGGCTAGTGAAAAAATTATCGCTATCGCACATCCAATTGGGAAACCTTCATGTTTTTACTGTGTCCATTCGTTCTCTCTGATGAATGTTGGTTCACAGTCCTGAACAGAAATTCAGATAATCCAAGTTGCACAATTTCCGCGTACTTCCCTGGAAGTGTACTGGGGAACAAGAAAATAGCTCGCACCCCAATAAATGGACTGAGAAATCCGTTATTTAAAATGACACATGTCTACCGCCCTGTCGGCTTAATCTCAACTTTACGTTCAAACAGAGAGCAGTTCTGTGATAGTCAAACAGCTTGCGAAACCTCCGAGACCTGCGTAGTTGGAAGAACTAGTACACAAGAGAGGGTGCTAATCAAACAACCTGTAAGGGATTCCTAATCATCCTGTAAAAATCACTGCCATATGAACTGCATCAACGCGGTACTAGCACGGAACACTACCGTATCCACACTCAACCATCTCGGTGTACAGGTTTTCATCACGAGGACAACTACATAACCAACCTCACTAGCCTCATCAAAGAGAAAATGGTGAAACTTATGCGTGACAAGGACGTTCACAGTAGATAACACAATAGGTGGATGAAAGAGATCGGTGAATTGCCCTTCAATCCATCTGATTCGATAACTCAAAAAACTACGGGACAAAAGAACGTAGACAGACATGATGTGTTTATGTACACATAAGTGGGCAGTGCAAACAACGCAACCATTTTAAACAAGACAACACAGATTAGCGAACGAATCATAAGTGAGCGGCAGTACTCTTTGGATCACACTACATTATTCCCATTTGCAGCCGCTCGATAGCATTTGACATTGGCCCATTGCTTAGTCCACGGATGATTCATAACGCCCTCGAGTGAAAGTCGATCTGGGGGATAACGTTGTAAAATCTATTGGAATAAAAAACAGGAATAAGGTGCAAAAAATTGGTCGTTTCACTCAAAACAGTTTGACCTGATCTCACACACAAGTCAAACAGTCAAGATAGAGAACTCGCAAAAGAATGTGATCGTGAGAGACCAATCCAGGCGCTTCAGAACAATCCTCGAAGGGGACATTGATTGTCCGGTTGTACAATTGCATTAGTTCTGCTACACAGATCTAGGTAGAGGGCACAGTAATGATTAGCGTACTCGAACGGGTTGTAGGAAGAACATGACCGTAACAATGAAAATCACAACACAGCTGATATTGAACACCGCATGACATGATACGGTCCCACTAGGCAGTTCGGAAAAATAAACGGTCCGGATAATGGTGCGTCATGGCTCCATTATACTATATATAAAATATACATATTGGTGAGATCAACACCCTCTGAAGTAAATGCCAATAGATTGCTTCATACATTCCCGAGAGGTGAAATTTTGGTTACCAATACTGTCGCACGTTTATTAACAATTTCGAAAGGAGTATGAGTTACAAGGGAACTGTCAGACCACGAGTTTTAAGCCGTACAGTCAGGGTAGCAAAGTGGCTCGATAAATTCAAGAGAAATACGCTCAGGATAAACTAACTTCTGACTAAGTAGGAAACCACTGAGATGTTGTACGCTTGAGCTCTAGCGTATAGGAGTTTGTGTGGATCATATCATGCGATCGCAGAATGATTGGGATAAGCCTGAGAATAAGGGATGAGCGTTATCCCGATAGACTTTGTTAGAAAACTTTTGTATGTATTTAAATTTGGAAATGTAATGTCACTGCAGCGGAACAGACATTGTGAACTTATCTAGGAGATCTACAAATTTCTTTAAAAGATCGCGAAGTGCTAAAGGATACCAGGACATCGAGTGAGGAAGTAGACAGGGCTTAACAAACCTTGAGACGAGATGTCGAGGGCTAGAAGCATTTTCAAGAAAATCACACAGCAAACCTTTAGCGTTTTACGAAAGCACCACCGACGGAGAGGGATCAGTGCATGCTGTGGTATAAAGTGTGCTCTAAGTATTTGAACTTTCCGAAAACAGATCTATCCTGAGAAGTTAATACCGTGTGCTGTCCCACGAACTGATGATGACGAGAAAGCAAAGTATCCACATATTTTGAGGCATGCACAAACAGATTACGAGCACTTGGCCACAGACAAGAGACCACAGTGCACCGGAAATCTCAGAAAGTGATGACACTGAACTGAAAAGCCCAGTTCATTTTGGCAATGGCATTTCACCGGTGTAAGCAGAAAACTGAACAGGAGACAAGAAAGTCACCTGGAGTACACCACAATTAATCAGCAAATGAGAGGACATAATGGTGCTGGAGCAGAAGTCCAGGGTTCTCTTGTTGAAGTAAGTAAAGTCGGCTAGAAGCCGTAATCGTGTAACAGTTTACAGAAGGATGTTCGTTTTACGGAGTCAGAAATGCCCAAGAAACAAAGATGGTCTTAAATCTACTATCCATTAGTGAGGAAACGAGATTAAAGACACCAACACTACCCACAGGCGAATCTGAACATCGAGAACCACAATGATGAGGATCGCCAACGGTCAGATGCGTGGAAATTCCAATGAGTTTAAGTTTTTTAAACACATTCGACGCTACGAAGGTGTCTGCTACTGAGCGCAGTGTGGAGGAACTCCCATAACATTCATTTGAACTCTCTCTTTACTCGCCAATTACCCTTCTTTTGTGACTGACAACATAATCACGCTAATACGAGGGTCGCCCTGGCTGACATCTTGCATTTGGACACCTTTATTGACGTCTGAGCAGTGACGGCCGAAACCTCTCAGGGAACGTACCACTTCGAACGTAATGTGACATCTCACATTGACTCCTACGCACTTACTGATACCTATGTATTTTGAACTATAGAAACATTACTGAGTTGTTGTGCGGCCTTTATCACTTCGACTTGATCTCGGGGTGTTAATTTACGAAGTACACGTACAACAGGTCCAAAAACCCTTCTGTGCTTTAGTTATCTGTGAAGTCATGAAGCAGTTAGGGACCATTTGTGAACGAAGATGGTGTTTAGACAAATCAGTTAGGGGTCGAGGTAACAGACCTCAGTGAGGCACAAACAAAACCTAGAGGTGGTTCATGTAGTCAAGAAAACCTTTAGATTTTTAATATTTCAATCGTAATACGAATCTTTCTTGCGTCGATTCCACTAACAATTAAGAAATTCGTCTGAATATGACCATTCTGACGATTTCGGAATCGTGTTTAACAAACCGTCAGGAAGCAAGAAGTCACAAGCATCAGAGGCCAGTTGATTGGTCTAAAAAGTTGAACCACCAAAATATTGGTGGATTACGGACACACAGAAGAATGCAGCGCTCACAAGATGTCGATGCAGACCTCCTGTCTGGTGGAAAACTGATTGATTTTGATTACGCTGACGACATGGTATTGCTGTTTAACAACTCTGAAACCAGAAAAACTATGCTAGAGGCCATTTGACACTGTTAAGTAGTTCCTAATACGCTTTGCAGCCTCAAAGTGCAAAGCGCTTCCGCAAGATTGCTTTGACTACAGGATATCATGTTGGACAACGAAGTTATGGAAGTTATTGACTGATTTGTGTACTTTTGAAACTGCATCAGCGGTGACGGTGGTGTAGATAATGAAATGGGAGCGAATATCTCTAAGGCTAGGGTTGTATAAGCTAATCTCGAACACATGATGGAGACAAAAAACATTCTTCTGAGGCTTAAGGTTAGTGTATATCACACAACAGTAAGAACTATTATTTTATGGTAGCGAAAAGTGGCTGTTCAGAACAGAAGAAATGAACCGTCTTCAGATATTTGGCCACGGATGTCTGCGTTCAATCACGCGCGTCGAGTGGCACCAAAGAGCAAGCAACGAAGTGGCTGGTAAACGGGTATTTAGCTGCGACTGTCAATCGAATACTTCTCTTAGATGGTTAGGTCATGTACTGGAGATGCCAGCTAGTCGTCTGTCACACTGAGCACTCTTTGCCGGCGCTACGGTCGTCTGGCGCAAGGTGCGATGTCGACAGATGACCTGGAGTAGACAAATGAAGTCATTCACCAAAGGGCTGGTCATTGGAGATCGGGTTTATTTTTCGTGTTGGAGACCTCGCGATTCACAGCATCATTGGCTGAAGACGTTACGTGAAGTGACAGCAGATCGAACTCGGTAGCGTGAATGTTGTCGCTTTGTAGAGTTGCCCATAAAGTAAGTGCAATTGATGACGCGGGGTACTGAAAATCGTGAGGAAGCGGTCTTTCTGATGACGCCTTATTTTCACTGACTGCTCAGTTGTTTGTTTTCAAGGTATAGGTACCTTGATGCCGAATGATCGAGTATAGGTGTAGCCACTTTTGGTAGTCAAGTTCCTTCCTCTTCCCTTCTTTTCTCTCTTCTCTTCCTGTACACAGTATGCTTTTTAGTTGTATGACAGTTAAGCATCAGTGAGAACCACTGATGTATTGCTGTCCATGATAATAATGACGACTGTGGTTGAAGAGTAGGGCGAAAACAGCTCGAGTCAATTGAGACAAAGGGTTAACACCCTGTGAACGATAACACTGTCAGCCGACGGACGCCGCCGAACCACCTGAAAAAATCCGATTAGCAAAGGCAACTCAATCGTCTGTCGGTCAGTGAGCGCCACATAGTTGCATTGAGTGCTGCGTTCACCAGCTCTGATTCAGTTGAACTCAGAAATGAAAACAGATGGCTCGTAACTCATAATGAGATAATACCTCAGTACATCAGATGTTACGTGACACATACGGACTAAATGATACGGACAAGCCGTCCAAGCAGATAGGAAAGCAGTCTGGACAACAATAAATCGGACTGCTAAGCTAGCGTTGGAAGTTAGTGGAATCACAACGGTAGACGGCCGACGCAAGTGTTCCAAGTCAATCCTACACCGACTACAAATGGACCGTATTACTTCAAAATGGTGACCGAGCCTCTACTTGGCCAACAAAAGCAGAGAAGTGATCCAGGAACAAATTCCCGAAATCGATATTATGAACCGTGAAGCCAGAGGCAGCTGTACAAAATCGCATCATCACATAAGAGAATAAACTAAACCGTTTGGCATACAATAATGGACTTTCAACTCGCGATGGAATAAAAACAAACCTTTGAAATCAGATCACGGGCCAACGCAGAAATTACAGCAGGAAAGGTGTATTTTACAGCTCGTATACAAGCGTATGTTTCTTTGGAGTCTTCGCGTTCGAACGGTGGATGACCACAAAGCATTTCATAACAGAGAATCCCCACTGTCCAGTGGTCCACGCGTTCGTCATGTACTGCTCCATTCACTATTTCCGGAGACAGGTAATCCAGTGTACCGCACATAGTCCGACGCCTAAAACACATTCAGTTGGCAGTCACTGTAACAGTGTCATATTGATAAAAAAACGCATATTTGAATCATTCTGAATGACAAACAACTCTTCACGAATTGGGAAGAACGGAAGGACGATATCACCCTACGCGCCCGCGTGACTACAGGTAAGTGACTGCCTACGAACCGCTGCTGTGTTCCCGGCCAGCAATGTGGGAGAAATTGATGCAACAAAGATGTCTAAATGTCTAACGTTGTCACAACGCGGTAACTGAGCTGCAGCTACGAGAATAATGGAACAAGTTAAAATGAAATCATACATTTACGGACTCTTGAGTAATGGAAACCACATACCGACATTTCTCAGAATTGAGGAGTAAATTTCGAGGTGAAAACTGTAGGGAAGGAACGTGTGGTGTGCATTATAAGCTATAGGGTAATTATGGATGGTCAGACGGGCCACCCAGAGCAACATTTCTCGTATATTTAATCAGAAATATGTTTGCCGAGCAATGCGGAAAGAACATTCGAAATAAAACTAGAACGGGGAGAGAATGAGGCCAGTGTTATCTGACATGATGGTTGACTGATCATTGGAAACGAATGACGGAGTAAGTCTGGAGCTAACTAAGAGGTTTATGGTTCTATTGGCGCGAGAGTGTCAGATGTGTCAGTTATAAATGTCCTGTCCAAAGTGACACCTACAGTTCACAATGATAAAAATATTTAGGGCAGGACAACAAAAAGATTCAAGGTGGTGGCTTATTCTACCACCTTCATGTGGCGGTCAGGAATGTGCACTGCATCAACCCGGAAGAGCAGGTTAACTGTGACTTCGGTACTACGAGGTACAATCACGTCAGATAGACCAAAAGGGAACAGCCAGATGAAGGGTGGTTATGACCATGGGATTACTTGCCGCACTAGTGTTCTGAAGAGCAGTTTATTCCAAGAATTCACTATATTTCTCGAGGGGAGTGGATGTTTCTATTCTGAGAACTCGAATGCCCGCCAGTATTATCGAAAATTCGGATTTCGCGCCTGCTTCTGATTGGTCAGTTGAGTGGCCCAGGACCAAGGCCGCCCATAAATACAGCCGCTGTGAACCACTGTTTTGTCTTCGGGCTGAGAAGCAAATAAAACTCGTTTGAAGGTCGTCCTTTTCTTTTCTTGTTGGGGGGAATATAAGCTGCGTGAGTTGGGCCCGGGTACTTGCGTTCTAATTATTCGCGTTGTTTGCGATATCGTTTCATTTCGTTCGTGCTCGAGGTACCGCTCGCGGTCCTTTTGTTCGTTCTTACCTTCCTCTCGCATGGGGTCGTGATAATTAGTGACCGCGTAAGAGCGTTCAGCAGGTGGAGCACGACCGTATGGGTATATAGCAGAACTACTCTTACGGTTGCGGCACTGGTATTTTCCGCATAAACCAACAAATCATAGACGAAGAACAGATTACTTTAGTTAATTATTTCGGTAGAGTGCGGGTAGGTAGAAACAGTCATAAAAATGACATCGATATATTCAATTAGATGGATTAGTTCTACGATGAATTTCGAGGAGAGAAGGGACGTTAAGATCCTCACTATGAGATACACTTCGTGCTATCCTTCCAACGGTAAACGTATTCAGCTACTGAGGCAAGTCGAACAGATAGATACAAGGAGGGAGATCTCCATACAAACTGTAAGTGGTGATCGTCATCTACATGTATGGTATTTCTGACACTTGCCAGTCGGATGGCATTCGTAGGCAGGGGCTCCCGTTGTTTTAGATCTACGCCTGATTATCCGGACGTTTCCCTCATCAACTTCATGACCCATGTCCAGAATACAATTACGGATACAATTACGGATTCTCTAATCCTTGCCTGTTCCGAAATCATTTTGGACAAGTTATGTAATCTGCTCCAACAATCATTCATTCCATTTTTCACTTACCATCAGGTAACCAGGCGAAGAGACAAAATAAAAGAAAATATAGTGACAGAGACAATCAAACATTCAAGAACTGAAATTGTTACAAACGGGAGTGTTTGTAACGTGTTAAATATTCTAACTCAACTTCACAAATCCAATGAGCAACTCAAATTGCGTAACACTTTCTACACGCTCCTAATTTACTTAAATTTACCATGAGAACTCATGTTTATGCTTATTTCACCCATGACTTACTACCTTCTGTTTCGTTTAGCTGTTCACGTATAGCCCGCCTTAAACACCACCAAATGTCTGGCCGGTTCACCTGGTGGTCTGATGAGACTTTTATGCCAAAAACGAAAAGCTACCAATAAACAGAACTACTGACTGCTTACGAGTTGTGATGAAAAATAAAGTGACTAATTTAGAAAAGGCGCCAAGAGTAAGACGAGAGATTCAACGGGTCATTCTATTGTTTGACCAACAACAACAACAAAAACAGCCATGAGCCTGACCAAAAGGTACTGTGACTCGGGCCGCCGCTCACCTCAACAGTGACGTGGAATATCCTAGAAGGAAAGAGTACTACGAAGGACAAAAAAGATTGAAGAAGACTAAATGGGAGAACTAGAAATGGTATGGATACAGGTACGCCATTGACTGCGACACACCGCCATCTCGGATAGCGTCTCTAACCAACGGTTTGAGTGATCACGAGGACCCCATCCAGGCAGGCGATGCCTGCCCACTTTGCTCAATGGAGCAG
>QNGE01003496.1:32839-44756 GCA_008508345.1 Paragonimus westermani
TGCTGTATGCCCATAGGATCGTGCCTCACTGCCTAAGCACTCCTACGCGGTCAGCAGTGCGACATACAATCCTATGAGTGTAACTGCTTTTCGTCTGACTGCTCCCCTTTGGCCTGTCTGACAAGGTTGCACCTGGAAGGACCGGAGTCCTAGTCAGCATAGCCCGCCGGATCAAAACAGTACACAAGCCCGACCACCACGTCAAGGTAGCACTTATTCATTCACTCATAGCGACCACATGAAATCGACCGCAACGATGATGCGTGGTGTCGCGGAAGGGAACTTTGGAAAAAGATAAAAACTGATCAATACACGACAGAAATGCTGCGGATGCATGCATGTTTCTGGTTGTGGCATGCTGCCATCTCAGACAGCATTTACAACCACGAGATCCATGAATAGGTGGGCACCACTTATCCACTTTACGCGATGGAATGAACAAGACTTTCATGTTTCGTGACTACGTCACTGTTAGACTGCCATGCAGCTACGCCGAATCGCTGGTGGTCTCAATATACGAACTCCAACGTGGCAAACACACCCTGCATAAGGAATACGTGACCAAGCCATTGCAGACAGCGTAACGTGATAACTTCATCAGTTGGTCGCGTGCCTCGACAGTTTCAAAATAGGCGGAAGTGAACGACAGCGTTGATCACGCAGTCATTCCACCAACATCATCGCGTTAACGACCTTGAGCCTAGCCAAAAGTACTGTAGCCCAGGTCGCCGTTCACCTCAACAGTGAAGTACAATATCTTAGAAGAAACGTAGCTGCAAATGTCAGAATAATGATAAAAGAAGACAAACCGGAGGAACCAGAAATGGTATGGATGCAGGTACGCCATTGAGTGCAGTAAACCGCCATCTCGGGTAGCATTTCTAACCAACGACTTGAGGTATCTTGAGGACCCCAGCCAGACAGGCGATAAGCATCTACTTTGTTCAGTGGAGCAGTTAGCGTCCGCACATTTAGTGACCACGTTGTTGCTTGACTACCACATGGTTTCACCCAACTCCTGGTGGTGTCGGTCTATAATGCCCGCTACGGTAAACGATCAGATGGCATACAGAGTACGTGATCCAACCAAGACAGGCTGTGCAGCATGGTAAGTTGATCGGTTGGTCGCGCATTCCGAGTGTGCCGGAATACACAACATCAAACAGTCGTACTGCTCATGCGATCAATCCACTTGATGTAAGCTAACTGGTGGAGACACCGATAGTCAAACACAAGTCTGCTTTTATCTTCACTGCGGACAGTACACGTTTCTGAAGCAAAGAGCAAAACAGAATGTACACAAACATTATGAGCCCTTCCTTCTAACGACAACCGAACGTCTTCGACGCCACAGACAATGTAAGTTGGCGAAGGCAACTCGTGTCTCTGCTATCCTCACTGATGTCTCGCCAACAGCATTACATATCGGTAAGGTAATGCTACCGAATTCAGTGAAAGTGTCCGCCGACTCCTGCGTATTGCCTGCAATAGAGAAGGTAGGACTGCGCGTGCCCCAGACTTGAAGCAGTAGCTTACGCTTTGAAGGTACGAAGCGCATTCTGTACAGACCAGTCCGACTATTCACAGTGTCCAGTATGATCTGCATGCTTCGACAGAAGGGCTAGGCAAGACGAACTCATTTGCATATTCCAGACTAGTAAACCAAGTGTTAGAAAGGAGCTCAACATCAGGCTCACTGAATTCCTCCAGCACACCTCCCAGAGTGGCATTTATGACAAAATTGAATGGGAAGGAAGAGATCAGACAACCCTGACGAACACCACTAGAAGTGATGAACGCCCGACGTAGATGTTCATGAACCCGTATCCTGCTTGCAGAGTGGGTGTACAGTGATCCCGACAGATTCCTCGCAAAGAAAGCAGTTCTAGGGAACGTTACCAGAAACGAACTCGAAAGCAGTCTTTAGATCTAAAGATCGAAAGATCACAAACATTAGCTGCCAATGCTCCAACACCTGCTGGAACGTGAAAACGTAAACGGTACACCCTCGATCTGACCGGAATCCTGTCTGACCTCCTCTGAGTTTAGTGAGTCGACGTAAAATAAGGCCATTGAGTGCCTTGGATGCGACATACACTAGACTGAAGCCTCTAGTCACATAGATTTTCGGCCACCTGTCAAGCTAACCTGAGTGAACAACCTTTTCACATATGACTTCAATTACACCTACTCAACGGCCAGTACAGTCAAAGATCGCGGAAAATAGCCTTCTGCTATTCCCAGATAAAAAGGCTTTTCCTACCTTTTTCGACTGTCCAAACAGGTACTGACGGTCTTTGTGCAATCATCATCATCATAGACGGCAATACATCAGTGGTTCACACTAATGCTTAACTGCCACACAACCATGAAGAAACAGCAAACCCTATATAGAAAAAAAGAAGGAAAAAATAAGGGGACGTGAAGGGACCTAACCACTGAAAATGACTACGTCCATATTCAAACATTCAACATCAAGGTGACTACACCTTGCAAACAACACAACCGAGCTGCAAGTGAGAGTAAGGCGCAAGCTTTTAGTCAACCTGTGTTTAAGTTCTCGACGGTCGTCATCATAATCAATACCTCCTGGTAAGCGTTCTTTACACCCTCCTCGCTCACATGCCAGATAAGTTTCGCATTTACGAGTGCATGCCCCCCGGGCAAATAACAAGACAAAAAGAGTAGGCACAACAACATGATCCGAGTCCAAGTGGTTATTCCCAAATGCACGAGTCTTGAACAGTGGTGCCATCTGCAACTGACTGCTATATGACTGAATTATGTCTATGGTTTAGAAGCATAGGGAGGTCTTCATGCAACAAAATGCCTCCTCCTGTGTTGAAATGCAGCCACCCAACACACGGGGATCATGTGATGTGTACAGTTGTAGTGGTCTTTCGCCATTGTCAGTGCGTTGTGCCCGGACACCAAACACACCTTCCAGTCGCTTCTGTTTGTGGAGAAAGGCAAGCAAGCTGAGCATTAAAATCGCCGACGAGTGTGGTGATGTCTTAGTGTTCAGTATGTCTTAGAAGATCAGCGAGAGCTTTATAAGATGCATCTTCGATAACACCCAAACAGCTCTCCGTTAGAGTATACACTGATATAGTGACAAGACGCCTTTCTGATTTGCGTCGACAGAATAGGCGATGTGTTGAGTCTGGCAACACACAAGCGACTGTTCACTAGGATCCAGTCGAACAAACATTGCTTTCATCTGGAAGTCAATGCGATTCCCACTCCAGCTTGACCATGAGATTCAGCTTCGACGTCACCACAGACTCTGAGAGAAAAGTGCTTGGATCGACAGTTATGCAGAGGTGAGCTCGGGTGGATAACGACGTCAGAATCGTAGACTCCTGTCTCCGACACACAGTACGCAACAAGCTTCAGATTTGTCAGAGGGATTTTTTTTCATGCAAAACCGCCTTCTTCTTCGAGAAGACGATTTTATCCAGTCAGAATAGGCGGAAATGTCGTGAACAATCGAGAGGTTAACTTCGATATTCTACTACCTGTACGGCCTTCATTCCGCGACGCTCATTGGTGGCTTAGTGACCTTAACTACTTTTTTGATGTCTGTCCTTCGATGTTTGTAGGCTATGCATATTATAAATAACTTGCAATTTTCTCCTTGACATACACGTTGTTGGAGAGGAACAAAAGTGCTTCTTGCACCCGTGTTTTGGTTTGTCTTGAGCGAAATTGACGGGGACCAACACGTTATTTACGAGACTAATGGTATACGTGTTAATTATATCAAGAAGGAGAATCCGATTTCCATCAATCGCATTGTTATACTGTGGACGAACCAGCGTACTGAGTCGAGGGTGTATAACAAGATTCTGGACAGTACTTGCTAGGGAAGATTGCTGACGAACTTGTCGGGAGTTCAGACATTGAAGGCACCAACAGTTACCCGTCCAGCCTTTAGGAAACAATTATAACCCGAGGGCACAGAGGAAGCGAAACACTTGGGGAGTAAAGCAGCAGCACGTTGTAATGGAAGAACATTATCAGACAGTCGAGTGATAACTCCAAACATTTCCCGGTCGTTTATCCCGCTGAATAGGTTGCTTGTAGGGCCCCCAGCCCAAGCCCCTAACTCAAAAGTCCGACTTGCAAGGCAACAGGATTTGCTTGGGAGACCCTAACGGGAGCTAATGACTCAACAGTGTGATGCATTTGGTAACGAAGAGCTCGCCTAGTCCAAGGACGCAGTGAATAAGATAGTAATGTCTCATTCTGAGCATTGCTGCGTGAAATGGATTTATCCGAAGCTACATTAGGATTGCGAATGATGCCAGATGTTGTTTTTACCGTAGTGGACAATACACCGGCGGTCACGGTCAACCACTGAGCGATCAGTGTGCTGTGGTTGAGGGTACCTTCCCAACCCACTTCCTGGTTTGGAAGACAACAGTGTTGCAACTGTGAAATAATTGTGCTGTATGCTAATGAGGTCATGCCTCACTAACTAAACAGTTCTACGCGGTCAGTAGTGTGACATAAAACCTTGAGTGCATCTGCCTTTCGTCTTGCTGCTCCTCTTTGGCCAGTCTGACCAGGCTGCACCTGGTGAGACAGGAGTCCCAGTGAGCACAGTCCCCTAAATCGATGTAATCAACCCACTCGACATCGGTTAACTGGAGAGGAACAACGATCAAGAGCAGCAATTCTGTTTGTATAGCAAACGGACCACATTTCCTAACCGGAGCATGGTTTACCACACCAGAAACCGAAAGGCAACAGCTGATGCCACCATCCAGTTGTCTCAAACTTCAGGCAGTGCACCCAAACTTTACAGAAATTTTCACATGAAGTCTTATTTTCAAACAAGGCGGGCCATACAATTGAAAATTAAGCCATTTCATCTGATTTCACAACGCCCACGATGTGCTCGGTGCAAAGGAATGGATCTTACCTCAGAGAGGGAGCATGAACTGCCCAGCCGAAGTCAGACAATTTCAGTTCGTGATCTATGCCAATCAATAAATTTTCCGGCTTGATGTCTCGATGGATCACCTTCAAGCTATGACAGTAGATGAGAGCATCACATAACTGATAGATGTACTACGTTCGAGAAGAAAGTGTTGATGAAAAAATGAGACTTACAGTTGCGGCCATAGTTTCGGAAAAACGTCCAAGACGTTTAAGCTCGCTATACATCTGTCCATAATAGGCTAGTTCCAGTACCAAATAGATACGCTTTTTATCATGGAAATAAGTATACAGTTGTAGAATGTTGGGATGCCGTAAATGACACATAATCTCTAATTCACGTCTTAGCTGGTGTTCCAGCTTGTTTTTGACAATCTGCTTTTTAAAAATAACCTATAAATATATAAAGTCAGTATGGTTGAGTCAAACCTTGATAGCGCACAGAAAATCAAAATTACGTGTTTTCGCGAGGAAAACTGTGCCGAACTTTCCACGACCAAGTTGACGTCCAATGTTAAAGTCGGATATGGTGCATGTACGCTTAGATTCGGTGGTGCGTGTTTGGCTTTGTTGTACCAATTAGTAAGTAGTTGAACTCACTTGAGAATACTATCAACGGGGCCTGCAATGCTCACAGAGACCATCTTTTGGGTCGCTAACCGGCCAATGGACGATGAGCTATAAAGATGAACGACAAAAAATACAGAAACGGCGGCGGAGACGATCGCGATCACAAAACAAGTATAAATGAGGCTTATAGGAAACCACTCGTGGATAGGGAATTGTTTTTATTACAGAGGTGTAATTGCAGAGCTGAATCGGGTACACCAAGATCACCACGAGCACATGAAGGATTAGTAGCAACGACGCAGTTGTGACTTCATGATCAGTGGCTGCAACCGCTCCTGTGTAAGCTTGAATTGCATGGTAGCACCTAGTCCAAATGCTCTAGCATGTCATGACGACGAACACGACGTGACGTAAAACAAAATACAATACTTTATCCCGTAGAAAATGAGGTGTAACAAGAAGCAGTAAACTTCTGGCCGTTAATTCGACGTCTACAAGCTTGAATGGCACAGCCGAATGGAGAAGCTGGGATGAAATGAGAACCACACAACCGTAACAGTTCTACACTGGGACAAAGAATGGAGGTCATAGAATACGAACAGATTAGTAACGAGGAGTACAAGCTTGGCTTTGACAATATCCAGCAAGAAAATGTCGGGAGCTCATGGCCAAGGCAAACGAATATTACTCCAAGGTAGGATGAATTCGACTGTTGGAAATCAGGGATCATTGGAAGAAGGCGTAAACTCGGCAGATATCAGGAGAAAAATGAAGTTCTACAAAACTTGAGTGGCTTGAAGTTCATTGTGATTGGACTCACACAACCCCCAAGAAGGAGATAAAGCTGGGATGGCTGGGTTTTTGAAATACGGAACAAACCTGGGAGCCAAATATGTGGGACCAGGAAGCATGGATGTCCTAAGGTAGAACCAAATAGACAGACCCAGAAGGGTTAAGAAGTACTGTATTTAGAGAACAACCGTCTAACAGTTACCTCCACTCATGGAATGTCGAAACTAACGTGGTATAAAGAGTGGGACAGCGGGAGATTCGCAATGTAGAGGAAGACATAAGGGGGTAAATCAAACAAGCACGGAGCGGAAAAATAAACTTTGTGGAAGTCTGGAGTTCACCTAAAGCTGGTAGTGGGTTTCCTTTATGCGGATTGCGGTCGAACAACGTTTTAGAAAAACATCTGTACATAAAAAACTGAGCTAATGACAATATCTCAGTCACAGGCAAGAATTTTAGGTTATGTGCCATCATGTGGTTCCTGCAGAACACAACTCGATCCGAAGTATGTGAATATGTTCAAACTCCTGTTCGACAGGCTGACGTTCACATACCTACTGAACAAATGTGACAATTAGGGGTGTCAGATACGTGGTCGTGAACCTGGCCAGGCGATATTGTGGTTCAAACCGCAGGATCGCCATACTACGCACCCACGTTATGGCCCGAACACGTGATCTAGTGAACTGACAGTATCGGCAAATAATGCTCAGTGGGGTAAACTTCGAGCTAGCACAGGGAGTACATGTCTCAAGCATGGCGTAGTTGAACAGTACGATCAAATGACAGCCTATCGGGAGTCCTCCTAAATAAACACCGGCGAACAGCTAGGTTGCCACCATGACCATCCCACCAAACACGGAGTAAGTGGCGGAGAAAACGACTATGAAACACACCATGCTTGTTGATACCTTCGGCATAAATGGGTCATGATTGAAACCACAGAAAACGGAATGTGTTGTGTATACGAACGAGTACAATTATCATAAACGATGAGCGCGAAAGAGAGAAGATGAAGTTGCTGCAATGGAGGCTTATTCACTTTACAAAAGAGCCGGAAGGGCTGAAAGAATCAAGCAATAAACGTGTTAGAGCACGTAGTATAAGTGAAGTATTATCACTTTGTATAAACAAACTACACCACATACACCACCGGTCGGACAACAGGACGTACCATAAGAATATACGCAAAATCATCTCTGGAACGTAAACAATAAGGACGTATACGTTACTGCCCTTCTGTGAGATCAGGCAGACTATCCGAACAAGTGGGACCATTGTTATAAAATTCATTGGATCCATAAACTGTCTCTAAGCCAGGGTATCTGCTCATTACAAGCAAAGAGTCGCTCGTGTAGAGTAGCAGTGGTCACAACACAGAGCGAAGATCTGATAGAATGCAAAGTAGCACAGACTTCCAGTTCGCAGTAGGAAGATCTTGCGACCTTAAAGGAAGTGATGGCACACTAGGGAGTACCGTTGAGACGCTCGAATTGTCCGTTCGCCTATAGATTGTAGGCAGTGGGACGACTAGATGCTAAGTCTTTTTTCAAAAGAAATGTCCGATGATCTGCTAATAAGATGCTCTTTTATCGGTGTGTACGTAAGACGGTTTCTCGAAGACTAAAAACAAGTGGCACCGATAATGCTACAGAAATCGTGGTAGGGCAGGCGAAGGCAAAGCGAAGACAAGGGTACTCGCCAATTGCGGCTCATTGATGGCAGCAGTCCGTTAGATTCTTTACTTAACTTCTCAAGAGGTTGGGTTGATTTCAAGTTTGAGAGAGGTGCAATAGAAATGTGGTTTTAATTCAGAAGTAGCACATTTGTTGATAACACCGCGTACCTCGTCTACAGATAATGGAGAAGAGGGTGAATAAAATGCATCAACCGAACAACACCAAGATGACACAATGATCTACGTAGACCGGGTTGTCGGTAGCCATAGCAGCTGTGAGAAAAGGCATCAGTAGGTTGGTTATCTTTCCCGGGACGACAAATGATGTCATACTGATAAGGAGAGATCCTGGTCTTCCAGCACATGATTTTTCCTTTACTTTTCCTGTGTGTTTGGGCGAACATAAATACGATTGACCACTGACCAGTAACCGGTCGAAAGTGTCGTCCGGGGGAAAGTGTCCTCCTTCCGAATGGCTTCTAATATAGCGTAAGCTTCTTTCTCAATTGAAGAGTGGTGCTTCCCATTGTTAGTGTTCCAGAAAAGAAGGCAACCGGTTTGCCGCTTTGATTAATCATAGTGGCAATGAAAGCGTCGGAATCATCTATTTCAATGATCAAAGAAAACATTGAATCAACTGAGGACAGCTGTATTTTCTAACTCTTTTTCCAATTTTCGAAGGCAGTTCGGGTCTTAGCTGTTAACAGGAAGGCTCTGTTACATACCAGGGGATCTTGTTAGAAAGCCGAGTGATCCATTTGGGAGCATTAGGCACAAATCCTGACAACTCGGTGTTGTGATTTTATATCCTTGCACAGAGTTATAATTCGAAGGGGTTCGAAACGATCAGAATCTAACATAACCACTCCATGAGACGCCTCCTATCCCAGTAACTTAACATACCTGGGAGAAATCACATTTCTTGAGTCATTAAAGTGATTCCGGAGGCTTGGGCCACTCCCATGAAGTTAGGCAGATTCTCATCATGTTTCTCGGTAGTATTCTCATGTACCGTAACATTGTCAATATATATGCGCCTGGAAGCTCAGCTTTCATTGTCGGTTCATCGAGTATGCGCTGGAAATATGTCACTCCAGTGGTGACGCAAGACGGAATACAGCAAAATGGATACCTATTCTCGCAAGCCTCGAATGCAGTGTATGGCTCGTCTTCATTGATGATATGCCGCTTTTAAATCTGAACTGCCGAACACCTTACACTGTGTAATTTTCTCGACTAGTTCAATCTTTGAAAAAGGACAACCGTCCAGCACAGTAGACCGGTCAGTCGCTTGACTGTGATCATCAACCACTTTTCTTCTGGTCTTCGTTTAAGACAACTTTGGTTCAACCCCCCTTTCCTTGAGCAACCGACCGAACTCAGTTCTGATGAATTTTTCATTGTCGCGAGAATGACACTGTGATTTTGCTGCAAAAGGCTTGCAATCGGGTGAGATCGCCAAACAAGTGGGCCATGAAACGCGAGTACAAGGGCGAGAAAGGTGGTTTTGAGCCACCAAAAGAGAACGTGGTGCATTTGTGAAGTTTCACAAAATCATGACCAACAGACCTCCTCACGAAGATTAGGAAGTACGGAGAACTCGAAAGATTCATATAAATTCTTTCTGAAGCAAACTGGAAGAAAACAGTGCCATGCCGTATTATCAGTGAGATCAGAGTTGGCTATTGTGATGTGACGCTGAGATTCCAAGACATCCCACTCACATTTCTGAAAACGGATGGAGGGACAGTTCTCACCACTCTCCGTGTCGAACGGAGCACGCGAATTTTGTCCGTTAACGAGTCCAGCGACAGCATTCGAAGGCATTGTGGAGCCAAAGCCAAGAACAGCGGCGATATTGCAGTTGAGGTGGAGGGAGGCTGCTCTGTTTGCACGGCACCCTCCGGAAATGCCCTTTCTTCCCAAAGCCATTACAAGTAGCCTCACGCACAGGATATTTAGAACGCGAATGTTTAGAATACTCACAAAAGAAACATATGGATAGCGAGGCAGTAACTGTAATCATCTGAGAAGAGGTCTGTTCCGTAAGGAGTATTCTGTGGCGGAACCGCAAACAGCCGAAGGATTGCTGTACGTTTGAAATTACCGACACGCCATTTCCAGCCATAGTGCCTTGTCGAGGGCGGCCTAAAATGTTAACGTGCGTTGTTCTAACAATCTCTGGCGTACGTGTGATGACTGAATTCCGGAAATGAATGAGTCACGTAATGCTACGTCACGAAGGCCCCCTGTCGTGACCGACTTGAATGTGCATTCATTGGCCAACGATTTAAACTCACGGACAAACTGATCGGGATTTTCACCTGCGTCCTGTTTACATGTTGCCAACACGTGTCGGGCGTGAATTTCGTTGAGGGTAGATATAAATATTCTGGAGCGTCTCGTCAGTGTCTTCGTAGTTTTCGTTGTCGGATATGGATTCATGCGCTGAGGTGGAAATGTGATTGAATAAAGCAAACAGTTCGTATGGAGTTTCGGGTCCGAAAGGATTAAGGAAGAAGGAAAATGTCTTGAACCAGTGTTCCCACTGTTCCGCAGAACCGGCTGCACATCCGTCCACATCGGATCGGTCCGGTTGTAGAAATAACCCTATTGTGTATAGCGCGTTTATGAGCGAATGCATTTACCTCAAATAATGAGCGCGAAAAGGAAAAAACGAAGTTGCCACAATGCAGACTTTATTCATTGTACAACAAACCTAGCAGGATTAAGAAGGACAAGTACTAAACGTGTTGGAGCACGCAATACAAATGTACCACAATCAGTTTGTACAAACACGAATTACAACACAGAATGTGCAAAGGTATTGTCCATCCATTTTGGGGCGACAACTAGGCGTGTTTTTGACGTCACAGACGGCTTGGTTCTGTGAAAGTAGCACCTGCCTTCGCTGTTACCTCATCAGCAGTATAAGCCGAAGAGAGGGCACTATCCAAGTATGCGAAACCGCTCACAGCTTTAAGTAGGTTACCTGCGATAAAGAACGGACAAATAAGTGACATCGCCTTGAAGCAGCACTCGGAGGATTCAAACCAACCAACCAACAGCTTTGACTGAACCGACTTCGACGGTCTGAGAGACCATCTCAGTACGCTTTGTGTGATTGCAAGTTCGGTTGCTTCAAGCTCTTAAATGACTAAACATATGACCCCATGAAACATTTGTCGTACACTCCCAGGACGTTCGGTAACGATTATTTGTTTTGGCGCAATGTGACGGCTTGCGCATCTCGACGACCTATTCCACTAAACTGGACGGTGTGGCAGTCACACTAACAGTCATTCCTACCAGACAAGCCAACAGGTTGGCGGCAACCGCTCCGGATTAGCCTGCCACAGTGACCGAAGCCAAAGGACGCCTGCGCCTAACCATCACCAGAAGTGACTTGAACTGAACCAGTTGTGGTTCCACTAACGTATCACGTATCCAGTGTAAACTTGAAGGAATAAAATAAAGACATGTAGGCGAAGCCTTTGTGTCCAGCCGGCCAACGCTGGTTAGCCAATTGATAGACTAGCAAGAAACTGAAACCCCTATCCCCCAGAGAATAAGCACTTCAATGGTAGGATCTAAAGTGAGAAAAGGAATGATAAAAATATAACCCAAAGCGTAGTTAAATATAGGATTACATCATCAACAACATAAGCAGCAGTACATCAGCGGTTCACACTAATGCCACACAACCATGAAGCAAAAGCAAACCCCATAGAGGAAGAGAGAAAGGAAAAATAAGGGGACGGGAAGAGACCTAACTACTGAAAATGACTACGACCAGATTCAAACATTCAACATCAAGGTGCCTACACCTTGCAAACAACACGAACGAGCTGCAAGTGAGAGTAAGGCGTCATCAGCGAGACAGCTTCCTTACGGCTTTCACTGCCTCCACGCCATTAAATGCACTCACTTCAC
>QNGE01003496.1:45523-82879 GCA_008508345.1 Paragonimus westermani
TGTTGGCCGGCGGTATACATGACGCTGCTCCAGAATTTGACGAAGAGTGAAAATGTGATCTACACATCCCCGCCCGAGACGAAACCCTACCTGTTCTTCCCTGATGTTTGCCTCCCGAGCTGCAGTGAGTCGACTAAGTATAATGGGTGCTAGAACCCTAGAAATGACTGGGGTCAAACTAATTCCTCTGTGGTTTTCGAAAGAGCCCCTTATACCTTTCTTGAATATAGGAACTATTATCGAGTGACCCGAACTCGAGGGGATAGTTTCCGTCGTCCACACGAGTTGAAATAAATGAGTCAAAACTTCTACTGACGTCTCTCCCCCTTCTTTGAAAAGTGCTGGCACAAGGTCATCTGTACCGGCAGCCTTATTACGCTTGAGAGCCGCAATGCAATTGCGGACCTCAGTCTCAGTGGGTGGTTCCAAGTATACCGACCATGGCACTACATTTCAAGTTTGTGGCGGCAACGCGGTAGAAGCAGGAGGCCAGTTAAATTGACCCTCAAAGTGTTCCACCCACCGCTCTAACCTTCTGGACTTATACGTTAGTGCATTCTAGAGAGGATAGGAAGGAAAGCGGAATTCAAGGTTGGAGTGGGAGAAGATAGACAAAACATCCACCCTACAGTACACCAACAATATTGAAGAAAACGAAAAACAGCCAGGTTTCTGAAAATGAGAGCGCGTGGGGACCAACAGACGGTGATCGTTGGTCAATGCGAACAGGAAAAAGTGAATGTAACTGGTATGACCTGCTTGACCCCAACGTACGCGTTTTCGCTTCACCGACGGCATATAATGAGCACGATAGTGACCAACTAAGCACAGACAGACAGCGTATTCGCGAACACACACATCGGGACGCCATGCAGTAAGGCCACCACGACCAACGACACCGATGGTTCCTTTGTGTAACGCGCGCTTCCGCTCTCTGCAGTGCATTTACCGGCCACTGATCTTTCGGAGGCCCGTCCAGACTGTATCCCTCCAGGTTGTCCGGTTTAAGGCAGATTCCTCCTAAGATCTCAAATCAACGTTACAAAGCACAAGACTTATCTGAATAACATCCTGGTATCTCACCTGTTGATCACCCGGATTTCGATTACCTGGTTTCACTGCCCGTACAAAAGCCGTTTTAGAATCCGTATGCCGCCCATCCTACAGACACGACAATCAACAACGCTGGTTAAGTATCAGCATGGCTTTAGTCCCGTCCATGTCAGCGCGCCGCAGTACCTCAGCGTTCGGAACTGTTCAACCAACCGTTATCCATAATTCATCTGAAATTGCAAATGGAAACAGTTTACACAGCGCACGTTCGGCTGGCCTCTAGCTTCTACTGTGTTGTTGCCATAAACCCGCAATGTAGCACCCCAGTCGAATGATTTAGCACCACCCACTGAGACTGAGGTTCGCAATTGCATTTCGGCTCTCAAACGTAACAGGGCTGCTGGTCCAGGTGATCTCGTGCCGGCACTTTTCACAGAAGGTGGGGAGGCTTTGGTAGAGGCCTTGACGCAGTTGTTTCCACTTGTGTGGTCGACGGAGATCATCCCTCTGTGCTTGGGTCACTTGATAGTAGTTCCTGTATTCAACAAGGGGGTTCGGGGCTCTTATGAAAACCACATGGGAATTAGTTTGACCTCAGTCATTACCAGGGTCCTGGCAACCATTATGTTTTGTCGACTCACTGCAGCTCAGGAGGCGAACATCAGGGAAGAGCAACCAAGGTTTCACCCTGGGTGGGGATGTATTGATCACACTTTTACTCTTCGCCAAATTTTGGAGCAGCGTCAAGTGAACTATCGGCCAACCGTGGCCGTATTTCTCGACTAGAAAGATGCGTTTGACTCAATGGATCAATCTACACTTTTACACTAGATTGGAGGTAGGGGTGTGCCGACCAAGTACTGTCAGCGCTTTACTCCCAATAAAATAAAATAAAAATGGAAATAGGAGGATTTGGTTATGTTTTCGTACATAAATAATTAGAGTTCCGACGAAGTGAATGTGACCTTATTTTTTGGTAAAACTGTACAAATGATGTTTACAAGTGACAAAAAACACCACAATTCGGTTAATCTCACATCACCTTAAATTAAACACTGTTTAAACAGTCCATTGGGGGGAATCGCTTCGTACGCTGATTCCACATAGCGACGAACGATGAAAGCATCTTTAGAAAGATAACCAAGATAGTGTGCCTGAAATTTGAAAAGTATCTGAATGAAGTACACAGTTCAACGAGAAGCGCGCACGAGATTCGTCATTAACACTGCAGACAGGTGCAAAGGCTGAGAAACAATTTTGTGGCAGTACCACTCCACCACGTAGAAGCTCTCCGTATAAAAATGTGGTGTACAAATGCATACACTGCATTGCAAACGGCAGTTATTGTACAATTTATGGGATAAATTCTGGTTTCGCATATTACTGTTACAAAACATCTTAGGTCTTTTATTATCGTATTGATGGATATCAGATCGAGATGTTTTAAACTTGGTCCACTCAAAAAACTCCCAAGTTTGTAACACTAATATATATCCTAGAAACAGACGTTTGGCTGCGATTGATGAACTGCATTTTTTTAGAGAACGAATCACCAAGTGTTCGTGAAATGAAATTGTACGTGAACGGGAAGTATGGGGGTATAATGCGTCGACATGATTTAGGCAGTCTATGCGAGAGTTGGTTTCCGTTCATACAAAAATTCCGAAAAATTCGGTGAAACAAGTTATATAACGTTTGAGTAAAATGGTGCAACTCTACCAAAAAATATATGGAAGACGAAACACCACACTTTGTCTCGCAAAGTGGTATCTGCACTTTATTCAGTCGCAGGATTATTGTATAGTCTTGAGTAGTGCTTAGGGCGTAGGCTTACAACGCATGGTCCATAATAGTTTTTCTGATCGTCCAGTGCGTTTACTCAAGGATCATGCGCGCTGTTCGGGACGGTTAAAATAGAATTACTACTTCATTGGCTGCTGTCTGAAACGTTCCGTAAGGACGACAAATGCAGGCAAGATTACTGAGAAAGCGTTTCGCAGTTTCGCAAAGATCACAATTACAGCAACACCTACCCAGAAAGAACATTCAAGGATGCACAGACGTTTGCGCGCTTAGCAGCCCATATATGTGAGTAGATGCGTATTACAATACAGAAAGACGTATATATATATATATATATATATATATATATATATATCATTGGTTTATTGTGGGGCTGGAATTATAACACTTTTACAGTACCCCCGCCTCGAGGTATTCCCATAGGAATCCGTAGCACGGGATTTTTCAATTCACAACAGATTCGACCTCGGTTTGACAGTCAGACTGTTGTGCATCCGCTCTGACCAAGTGAAGTATTGAGATAGTGAGAGTATGTGATGTGTTGAGTGCTGGAGCAGCTAACAGCAGTCGGGCATCTAGGGATGTCGCAACATTTTGCTGTTCAATAACAGAGAGGGAAGACTACGGCGAAGGGAGGGAAGAGAGAGGAAAATGACAATAATGTAGGTACATGAGGCTATGTGTCCGAATGCTAACAGCCATCTTGGAATGATCCAGTCATCTAGCTGTCTCTTGAATGCATCGACTGACGGTACCAGGACGATCGTCGCCACGTCGGACAGCGAAGCTATGCTGTCTGTATAAGAGGTTACTAGTTGATACGGAAACCTTGTACTTATGGCCCCTGAGACTCACTGTATCGGCGAGTGTGAAAAGATTTTCGCAGGGGTGACTCGGGGAGCACAGAATTTGTGTTAGTGTGAGGTCGCCTCTCAAACGCCTGTAGGCTAGGGGGAATAGTTCCTCATATAACGTACAGGATAAACCCTCAACCCTCTTAGTAGCTCGTCTCCGAACAACCTCTAGAGTAAAGAGGTCTTCCTCCCAGTATCGCGCACATGCCTGAATGTTGACTTCCAGCGATGGCCTTACCAGTGTGTTATAGATACGTGAGAGGCTTTTGATTGGGAAACCACCAAGAACCCCAGTAAACATTGCTAGCCTGCTACTGGTTTTCTTTACCAACAGCATAATGTTAGTATTAAAGGAGAGATCTGATGTAACATCGGTACCAAGGTCGGGCTCCTGGTGGGCACTGGCTAGAGTAGCGTCACCAATACGATGTGTTCTAGTGCGGTGATGACAAACGTGCAGTCTTCGACCTAGATAAGTCGCAGGGCAATAGATTTACCACGGACCATACACGCAGAGCATCCAGGTATTTTTGAAAGTCGGCGTTTTTAACGCTGAGTAGAACGTGCCAGAGCTTCGTATCGTCAGTATACATCACAACGGGAGAGTTACCTACTCTTGGGAGGTCGTTAACGTAGACTGAGAATAATAGAGAATCCAGCATAGAGCTTTGTGGTACACCAGTTGTGATACTGAATCGCATGGATAGCTCACCACTAACTCCAAATGTGTATAAGACAGGATAGGTGTTGTTTAAGCCAAAGCAAACGTCACCGCATAAAACCATGCTATTCAATTTGTCAAGCAGTATGCTATGATCGACTTTACCGAACACCTTCTTGAAATCTAAAAACACCATGAGCCTGACCAAAGGTACTGTGACTCGGGCCGCCGCTCACCTCAACAGTGACGTGGAATATCCTAAAAGGAAACGTTACTAAGGTCAACAAATACTAAAGAAGACTAAGCGGAAGAATTAGAAATGGTATGGATACAAGTACGCCATTGACTGCGACACACCGCCATCTCGGATAGCGTATCTAACCAGCGGTCTGAGTGATCACGAGAACCCCATCCAGGCGGGCGATACCTGCCCACATTGTTCAATGGAGCAGTCAAGGTCGTCATATTTCGTGACCACGTTGTTGCTTGAACACCACGAGGTATTACCCAACTGTTGGTGGCCTTAGTATATGATGCCCGGTACGGTAAACGCTCAGATGGCATACAGAGCACGTGACCCAACTATCACAAGCTGTGCAACGTAATTAGTTGACCGAGCGTTCCGGAATACGGGCCGGCGAACGGCCACATTGCTCACGCGATCAGTCCACTTAATGTGGGTCAGTTGGCGGAGACAACGATGGTCAAGCACAGCAAGCCTGTTGATATCTTCCTTGTGAACAGGCCACGTTTCCGAACAATACAGCAATATGGAACACACACAGGCGTTATAAACCCTTTCTTTCAGCAACAACCGAACGTCTTTTCGACGCCACAGATGACGCAGTTCGGAAAAGGCAACTCATGCCTTCGCTATCCTCGCTGATCTCATCAGCAATATTACAGGCTGACGAGATAGTGCCACCCAAGTATGTGAAACTGTCCACACTGCAATAAAGAAAGTAGAAGTGGGAATGCCCCAGTCTTCAAGCAGCACTTTGCACATTGAAGGTGCGAAGCGCACTCTATAAAAACCAGCCCGGTCACTCAGCCCGTCGTAAGGTAGTGTGATCAACACACCTCCCGACCGGATCTGAATCCTGCTTGTTGATCGTGTATATGACTTTCTTTGGGCTCAGTGAGCCGACCTAAAATGAGGCCAGTGAGTAACTTAGACGCAACAGACACCAAACTGATGCCTCTTTGGTTGTCACATAGACTTCGGGATCCCTTTTTGAAAACGGGAATGACTGTTGATTGGCACCAATCACGAGGTACCTGTTCGGTCTCCCAGATCGTCTGCAGAAGATTTGTCAGTTCTGATAGCAACCTCACTCCACCATCCTTGAAAAGAGAGAGGACTGGTTCAGGAGCCTTATTACGCTTCAATAACTTCAGCTCCAGGACCACTTCTGCTTCTGACGGAAGACCGTCTGGAGTGCAATAGCTGACCAATCGGGTCCCGTCGTCCACATGATCTGGTTGAGGCCAACTGAACTGCTCTTCAAAATGTTCAGCCCACCTGTCAAGTCGGCGCGACTGGCTGGCGATAAGCGAACCATCATTTTCACACACGGTCTCACTTACACCGACTTGACGGCCAGTACAACCACGGATAAGGGGAAGAAGCCTTCTGCTATTCCCAGATAAAAAGGATTTTTCCATCTCTTAGGATTGTTGGACCAAGTAGTGCTCACGGTCTTTGCGTAAGCTTTTAGTCAGCTTGCGTTTAAGTTCTCGACGGTCGTCATCATATTCAGAACCAGGTAGTATGAGCGACGCTTGTTCGTGAAATTTATCGACGTGACGGAAATCCAGCTCCTTCGGAACATGCCTGTTCATAGCACGCTTTCATAGCTTCGGCAATTCGTTCCCAGTGTTCGTTAGGATCGTTCATCTGACTCGAACTGGGCAACTTCTTCACCAACGCCTTTTGGTGAGCGTTCTTTACATCCTCATCGTTCGAATGCCAGTTAAACACCTTGCATTTACAGGCGTAAGTCCTCTGGGCAAATGACAAAACGAAATCGGCACGCACAACGGTATGGTCCGAGTCCAGGTGGTTGCTCCAACACACACGACAGTTCTTAACAGAGTAGCGCCACCTGTAAATACTTGCTATATGATCCAACTGGGTGCACGGAGGTCTCCAAGTAACACAGTGCTTCTTCCTGTGTTGGAATGCAGTGCTCAAAATATACAGACTGTGGGAAGCGCACAGCTGTGTTAGTTTTGGTATTGATATGTTCGCCGAGCTTGGCATTTAGGTTGCAAACGTTTCATCACCAGGTGAGGTGACATCATCAGTGCGTTAGTGTTTCAGCGTTGTACCCGGACACAAAACACTTCCTAGCCGCTTCTCATCCGGAGGAAAACGACCAAGCTCAGCATTAGAATCGCCCGCTAGTATGGTTATGTCTGAGTGGTCAGTCGACTTCAGAAGGTCAACGAGGGCTTCATAGGACGCATCTTCGGTAGCATCCGAACAGCTGTCCGTCGGAGCGTACGCCGATATAATGAATACACAACGCCTTTCCGATTTGCGTCGACAGATTTTTACTGAGTTATTGAGTTTGACAACGCACAAGCGACTGTTCACTGGGATCCAATCGAGCAAACATTGCTCTGCTCGGGAACTCAGTGCTTGACCGCGAGATTCAGCTTCGGCGTCACCAGAAACCCTGAGACAGAAGCGCTCGGATCGACAGCTACCTAGAGGTAAGCTCAAATGAATAACTGTGCTAGAATCGTAGACTCGAGTATCCGACACACAGACTTGAAAGCGTACTTGTCAGCGCAGCTTGCTGACCGATTTGTCGGAGAGTTCGGACATTGAAGGCGCCAATGTTTACCAGTTATCATGGCATCAGAAAACAATTGTCGCCCGAAGGCACATAGAAGGCAGAAGAAATAGGGGGTAAAACAGTAGGGGAAAGTCGTGGTCGGTTAGTAATGTCACTGTCAAACAATCGGTCTGAGGTTACTAGCGTTCTTTGGATGAGAGATGATGCCGTGTTTCCCAGTGGCTGAAATGCAGCCGGTGAAATATGAGTGATGGAACAAACGAGCAAGTGGTTCCGCCAGCTCACCTACACGTTCTTTCAGCATGAGTGGGAATATCTCAAGTCCCGGGGACTTAACAAGGCGTAGCAGGAGTACCTTAGCGCGCGTGTTAGCCGGGGCGATCGGGCTAGAAAACCACAGCGCATGGTTCTGTCTCAGCGGAGTTGTTGAAGACAGATGCATACCGAGCACGTGATCTTTGCTGCCTCAGAATTATAGGTAGAGAGTCCTGAGGGTGCCAGTAGAGAGGATCTGGCAGCTTTCGAACTGATCAGGCAGGCCATGTGCCCGGAGAATCTAGTAGGGCAGTCAGCGATTAATCTTGTATGTGATACCTGGTGAACCCAGCATGCGGCCGGCGAATACGGCTGCTGTGCACTAATCACGACATTCGTACGTCAACTGTGGCCCTCTCTTTTAAAGAGAAATGTGTCCAACAGGGCCCACTCCTCTTCCATTAGGAGCCTGGTTGATGGTTTGAGCCAAGACGATTTGCATATATCCAAATGAATAAGAAATTACATATGGTCAAATAATAAATATAGATACGTATATGTATCTACCCGTGAGTCCGCATACCCAGATAAGTGCTTATGGATGTATGTAAGTATATTTACGTATATACACCATTACAACTATCGGCACACTTACGTTTTATGCGTAAACACGCACTTCTATATCGATACATTCATAATAGTGCAATTGGCACACAAGCGAATTCTGACAGTAATCGTTTTGAAAACGGAAATGTCCATCAACCAGTTGGAAAATTCGGCTGTTCGGATTATCCTTTTCCCGTTATGAGAGGCAAACCCATCACAATATGCAACCTACCATTTCGAAAAATTGAGAACGAGGGATTTTAAAACAAGTGGCGTGTTCAAACAAAACAGTTCAAAGTTCAAATCCAGGGCCTGATGAAGGTCTACACCTGTGGACGTCTCGAAGCTTGACTGATAAGATCCAGAAATTGACGAGACTGCGTTTTTTGTCAATATGAATGCGCTCAGTGGTGGTTCAAGGGTAGGGATAGAAGAAAAGAAATGACAAATCCTGGTTGCCAAAAACATCGCGCAAAAATCATACTTCGGTTATTGAGAAACAGCAAAAAGGTAGTTCTAGCATGTGCTTATCTTTCTTTCGAATATATCTAGGCTCGCGGCCTCAACGATTTTTACACGCAAGTTGTTCCACGAGTTGACAACAGCTTAATGGAAACGTTAAATCGGACAGCCAATCGGGTTCCTGTTTTGTAGTGACCAGAGATCGTGTGTCTTCTCTAAGGATTCCGGCTGCAACGTGGTTTATTGCTTGTCTGTTCTGTACGCATGATTCTGTGCACGCCTGCTATAGGAGGCCTGATATGAACTCAGTGCCACTTTCTTCAGCCGTGCAACTAATTGCACGCATCGAATGTTTGCTCCTCTGCTAAAGACCCATTTATCCATTATCAAGGTCGTTTGACCTGGACCTTTTCAAGTGTTGTTTAACGCACTCGAATTTTCCACGCACTTCTCATTTGGCGCGCTTTTGATTGACGCCGATTGGGCTGTGGCCCACTTCGCGCTTCTCGCCCGTTTTCCATTTGTTACTACCGTTCGTCCCAGGTTAGGCTAGAACTAACTGCTTATCATATTCCCTAACATTGCTGGAAATATACGGTTTGCTTCCAAACCCTGACGTGTCCTTTTATTTCGATGTTTGATGGGACTACGTTTCGACTGCTATCCAGGAAAGGTATTTCAAATTGTTGGTGGACGAGGGTCGAGCGCATACCCACTTGTCCACTACATTTTTCTTCCTTGTGAATCTGCGATCTCTTGAATTTCTGTCCTGACGCATCTCGAACAAACCCGATGTGGTGGGTAATTTTTTTGCATATCAATAAGGTCGAGCGAGAATAATTTTTTACATATTAATAAGGTCGAGCGAGAACAATTTCAACGAACTTAGTCTGTCTGGGTAGCTTAGACACTTCATACCTCATACCATATGTGTGGCGAGCTTCCGTACATTTCGAGGACGACTCTGTTCTTTTTGAGATATAGTTGCCAAGCTTGGACACAATATTGCAAGTGGGGGCGAACTTTGGCCGAGTACATTGGGATAAACACTGCGATTGCGGATTTCAGTCCACATAACGCCCGCCGTGCTTTTGTCGCGGTTGAGGCACACTAAGCAGATGAATTAAACGTACTGGTGACCTGGATACCCATGTCTGTCTTTTGCTCCTTAGCTGCTAGTTCAACTATCTCTCCATGTGCATCTCTTAGGTAACTGGGGTTCAACTG
Source organism: Paragonimus westermani (assembly GCA_008508345.1). NCBI lineage: Eukaryota > Metazoa > Platyhelminthes > Trematoda > Plagiorchiida > Troglotrematidae > Paragonimus > Paragonimus westermani. The sequence goes on from QNGE01003496.1 coordinate 55,249, forward strand.
TAGAGCATTAATTAAAGCATGACTTTTAAGGACAGTATGTGGTGAATCCCATTCAAATGCCCATTCTCAGATCTTCAGAATGTCCTCTTGGAGAGCGTCCGAATGAGACAAACTACCGGCCGGTTTTATATCATCTGCGTATAGATAACATGGGCAGTCTAGGTCGTTGGTCAGGCCAATTCTGTATGCCAAGAAAAGCAATGGGACGAGGACTGAACATTGAGGTACTCTGCTTACCAGAGGACTTCTCTCCGACAGCACTCCTCTTGCTCTCATTCTTCACTACCGTCCAACTGGGAACGTCTGGATCCACATACGTATATTAGGAAAGATTCCAGCTTGTCGTAGCTTCCAACCCAGAATCCTGTGGTTGGCAGGATCGATGGCTTTCTGGAATTTCGAATAGTGCACCCCGACCACCTTCCCTCTATCCAGCTTCTCCGTGACAGTGTTAAAAAAACGTCAGAAGATTGGTATGACAAGATCTACCCCTTTGAATGCCATGTTGAGGAGCTCTGAGAGATTTCCGTTCGCAGAGAAATCTGCACATCGTCTTGCGTAATATGCGCTCTAAAATTTTGATGACGACATCAAACAAGCTCGCTGGCCGCCAATTTCCAACATCTAGTTGGTTTCTATCTTTGAAGATGGGAATTATGATGACTTCTTTCTTTTATCTTGTTTAGTGAGTTCAACGATTGATACACGGGTTCAAGGCTGACGATTCAAAGTTGGTACAGAGCAGAGGTTTAGCGACCTCTTCGAATAGCTCAACTTTCGTTAGTCTCCCGGTGTATAATTTTACACCTGTTGATGCATGTCTGTTTAACCCAATTGCCCAACTTTCGTTACTTAGGAATCTCCCTTTTCCCGTCCTACATGTGGCGCGAGGGGATTGAAAAGTGAGGGGTATTCGGAATCAGGGTTTTTCTACTTCCTCGATGTCGAGCGAACGTCTGTCAGTCTGAAAGGCAATAGTTGAAAACATGTTGTTGCATTACTATTCGGGATTACAGTGATTACCAAGAACGTAGTTTGATCAATCGCACACTGATGTTCTAGGTAAATGGAATCCATCGAGTCCATCTTCGACGTCCTCGGAATGCTAAAATTCCGGTGACGTTAGAGTTGCCTTACTGGAATCACGGCACCTGTTTACGTCACCTTGGTAAATATTTTTACCGAAAACCACTAACATCATAGTGTGTTGGCATGGATATCGCAGTTTTACTAGTGGCCGTATAATGGGGCCAAGTCACTTTCACCACTGTAAGAAAAGTTTACCATAATAACGAGGTTTTCGTCATTGCGGTTTGGAATGTTACTCAACCAGTCCGACGCTTGTTTGAATCCTGAGGGGAGACTGAAGTTTCCATTTCCATTCGTCCTCTCTGGTGGTTGTCGTGCGGTTGTGCGAGACGTTGTCGCGCGTCCATCTCTCTAGCTTCCATATTTTTTTGCATTCGAGTCAGATTTTGTGCGGTGAGTAAATCAGCAAACGAAATATGTTTGTGGACTCACCGTCTTCTCATTAAGACTTCTGAATCGCGTAGGTATAATGCTTGGGAGACTTCGGACGTGCGAACCAAGCAGCAAGGAACTAACATCGCGACAGTGAATCAAGCAGTGCCTTAGAGCACCAGACCAGCATGACCATCTCACGAGTGCCTACTGACCATCTCGTGAACATTTCTAACATTTCTAACTGTGTGCTTCCTGGTCGCTCGTGTGACACTCAACAGAAAATCTAGCCAGGGCTTTTGTTTAATGCTGTGTACAACTTAACTTTCTTTCGCCAACTATCTACGCCTTGTCAAGTATTTACCGCGCATAAGGTCTTACGACTAAGCCTGCTGTGGTTCAGCTGTCACGAGCTCCCTAAGAGAAAACCCGAGTGACCCAAGGGTGTTCCCGAACAGCGTGCAGTCGTCGGATAAAATGGCCAAATAAAAAAGATGCGCAACGCTTTTTTTAGACTCTTAAATTGGCAACTTCATTGAAACCGACTCCGACATTCACTTCTAACAGTTGTGTAGCTCCTATACCCCCTTGATCAATTGGTTGAAGATCTGCGAAAGCAGGAAATGCTATGATACTTCTCTAACCCATGAATGCCCAGATACTCCGCCTTTAACTCTGACCGCCACAGCATTCACATCCGAATAATAATAGTATCTTTGGTATATATTTTAACACATTTGTAAGAAACGCTTTGCAGTGGGCGTGATCAATGTGCACATTGTAAAGCCATACACACTAATGCATACCATAAATAATAATTGTACACTAAGTCATTTACGCGAATTGAACAACAAGATGGGCAACATATGAAGTGAAAATTCCTGTCTATGGAGGGAAATTTAAGGCGCTTGCTTCTAAGGTAATATATCTCAAAATCTTCTAAGTTTGACACGAGTGCTGAGTAGTTACGTCAATTTACACTTCACGAGGTGATCACTGGCCTAATGGCCAATGTCATGTCAGAAGAAGGTGGCTTAAGATAGGAGAAAGTGAACTGTCAGGCTACAGGCAACCCGGTTGGCTAAACGGAGTCTACTGAAGATCAAAAAAGAGAGGTATAATTGAAAAATTAGATGTAAGACAAAACTGTGTAGATGAGTTGAAAATGGCATACCTGGGTGGAAAAGTTTAACGGCATTATCCCCAGCACTCCAGTAATGTTTCAGTCACTTGCTGGGTTTGTTTAAATTTGCACTTCACAAAGTATGAAAGTGAATTGTGCTCGTGAGTTCACTACATGCTGAATCATCAAGTGTTTCACTGTCTTTCAAGGAGTTAACCCCCGGGAGAAGTACACCGTTGCGCACTTCCCGCAAACGCCTTAATGCAACTTCTTTGGTACAAAACGGTTTTATGCCAGAACCCATCTTCAAAGAAGTGTCCAATGTCATCACCTTGCCATCTTGTCATGGAAGGCAATGTGTACAATACAAGTACTTTACCGGTAAACTCATCTAACATACCTGAACTCCATGAAAATGCTACTTCGACGTTACTGCTACTTTAAGGCAAGTTACAGAGACAAAGAAACCTAGTGTGCAGATGACCAGGCCACCTGGACCATTCAAACGCCCGGATTGACATGGAGTATGCAACAATACCCACGTAAGCAAAACTGATAAGTACACCGGGTTAATGGGCTTAGGGTGGCAAAAGCGGTCATAAACGCTACCCCGACATGGTTTATTTGATGTCTGCCGTAGGCGGCGCATGAGATCAACTAGGCACCCTAAACGGGACGGCAACGAAACAGTCAGAAAACAGTTCGATTGTAGCAGGAGCGTCACATGAGCTGGTTGGATAAAATAAATGTTGGTCTGATAGCCAGTGATGGAGGTTCAAAGTCGGAGCTTGAGAAGTTTCCGTCATGTCCTCGCCACCAGTCATCATTTGTTAGGATACAGAAATCTTCAACGAGTCCTCGAAATCCAAGTGGATATAAATCAAAACTATTAAGTCTAGCCACGTGGGGGACAGTTATTAAGCTCAGAACCAGTGTCGCAGCCGCACGCTGCACACACTCAACAACAAGTCTACCTTCAAACCGGTATACGCCACCTGACTGGCATACTCTTAGAGCAGTCTTGTATGAAGGACGTAACGGGTTTGAAACACTCTCTTGTCTGTACGGGGAATATGCGCTCACATCTCCCAGAAGGGGCGAGTACTCTTTTCATCATCATCTCGTGGTGTTACACGAAAGAAAGAGTAGACGACATCCTGGCACCTAGTGCTCTCTTTAGTTTGAGTATCGTGATGTCCGCTGTGCCAAAAGCGGTTTGAATCACGAAGACATCGCCAGAATGTAATATATCCGCACCAAATGTAGTACGAATGAAGTTGAATAGTTTGGGCGTCGTGTTTAACATATTATTGATGAACAGATTGGGAATAACGATGTTTCGAGTTAGTTGTAATACTCTACATTTCAATCAACTCGGGTGGTCTCCTCAGAAGTGTTGTAATCGGAATCACGTCTGTCGAGGTGATTTCGATTACAACACTCCTGAGGAAGACCACCCGAGTCGATTGAAACGTTGTGTATTAAACTTGCTCGAGAAGTTGTGTTCTTCCAAATCTGTTTATCAATAACACCCCCAGAATCTCCACCGCGAGATTCGAAAACGACAAGAGAATACTGCAAGGATATTTAGTTTGAAGTTTCTCAAATATTCGTTATATTTGACAACTTTTACCGTACAGTCTGCTCACATCTTATATACTCCCACGTCTGCCCAAAAAATATTCTTATATAACAAATTATGATGACCAAAACCAGTCGTCAAACAAGATCGACTGGTGTCAAAACCACTTGTTCTAGCTCTAAAGTAGATATTGAACGACCTGAGGGCAAATGCTCTAGGTTAAAACTTGTAACGGCTCTTCCAAAGATGCTGTCTTTAAACGGAGTGACGATGAACTGGCGGCTCCCACAAATACTCCTCTAACCAAGAACTGTTCTACCCCCCTAGACAATGTATTGGCGGAGTTATTTGGCAAGGCGTCTAAACTGGAAGCTGAACTTGCCCAACCGAAAACAAGCTATGCTGTATTCGATTCCCTAAAGGAGAATCTTATCTCCATACCTTACATCTTCAAAGTGCCGGAAAGCCCCAAGATGGATAACTTAGAAAGCGCAAGCATGCTTCTCAACACATTGACAACAGAAGTAACAGGACGGATGCGATGCACGTATAATGCCATTGTAATAAATGTGCCAGATAAGCTTCAACTCGATGGCATTAAGAAACTACTCACGAGGATTACCAATATAGACCCGACATCTTATACCTGTATTCGTCTTCGCAAGAAGACTCAAAGGATTTGTTGCCCGCTTTTGCTCAAATTCCAGAACGAAAAAACTGCGAGACAGTTCATCCAATGTCAGGACCTCATCAAGTCCAAAACCTCTCTTAAACTGATAAGGATTATGCAGGATAGAACGCCGCTTAAGAGGGAATGTCAACTTCGCTTACTGCGCAACGCTGTCACCTCCAGGCGTGTGGTTCAGGACACATTCAAACAAGGTGCGACGATGTCCGAGGGTAATGAATCGGGTCCTGATGAGTGTGTAGCTTCACTCTGTGTGGCTTCGTCCTGTTGCGTCACACCTGAGCCTGCCACTGCCCCTCTTAAAAACACCGACGACACAACAGAGGATGTCGTACTAGCCGACTTGATTAACTTAACAGTAGATCTTGACAGCTCCAGCATTCTGCATTACGAAACGGCAACCCCCGTCGAGGAGTCAACTTCGAAACAACAGCATGTAAATGAGTGTGCCTATATTGAACCAAATGGGACGTCTAAATCTCAGCCTATCAACGCGGTAGCTAGATCAGACAAAGTAATGCTCAGACCACCTACCAGCCAGACACACGCCGGCACTCCAACTTTAAATTCATTCCAAAGGAACCCAACAACCGGCCATCAGTGGAGCACTGGCTTCAATAAACCCTCCTCAAGTCATTATCCTACGAGTCATCCGTGCTTACCTCCTCCGCAATACAAGGGAAAAAATAAGCATGTGAACCCATACCCACACCCAGGGAGACAAAGGATGTATCTATTACCAACCCCTAATCTTCAGCCTCTTCCCAACAACAGCAATATCTCACGCGACACACTTTTTATAGCAAGACAACCAGAACCCCACTGTTCCCACCAGAGTTGCCTATCCCATGCTTAACGCACCTTTTAATACAAACTGCCTCCACAGTATCAATGCTCATCTAAATGCATCCCGTGATCCCTTTGCGGACAACATGCATGTAGATATGATCAATCCATCTCAACCTTACCCTTTTTTATTGCGTCGAACCCCGTTCAAACCTCCCCTGCCCAGTCCACCATCCATATCCCCATTGCCCCAATCCACCTTACTGACAATTTTCCTAAATTTTCTGTCATGGACTCAGACGCAGGGGACATTCCATTAGTGATCGATGTGCTCACCATAACCTCATCAGACCAAGGGACGTCGCAAAAGTCTTTGAATCACAAAGACCCTTCTGCTTCGGACATTTTTAAAGGTCTAAATATGACATCGAATAATGAAACTGCACTAAGTTTATTGCTTTTGAATGCACACTCCCTGGTCAATAAGATGCACATTTTCAGATCCTCCATCTTCTTATATAATCCTTGCATTATTCTGGTCACTGAAGCTTGGTGTGCCCATGAGACTTCAAACACACAACCAAATGTTGTAGGTTATCATGTGTTCCGTAAAAATCGCGGTGCAAGACGTGGCGGTGGATGTGTAATTTACTTAAGGGAGCAGTATTCTGCAACTATACTCGATGAACCGTGTCTCGATGGAATTGATGACTCATTGTGGCTATCAGTGGCAACTGAATCCCGTGAACTACTCTTAGAATGTGTCTACAAACCACCTAACGCCTCTCATGACGACATGACCAATCTTATCAATGGACTGAATTATGTATCAACATTGCCCACACAGCACAAAATAATTGGTGGAGATTTCAATATGCCCAATATCTCCTGGACCTCCTTCACAGCCCCTGCAATCCAAACAGAGTTTCTTGCATGTATCCAAGTAAATGGTTGGCGCCAGCACGTCTCAGCACCTACCAAGCTAGACCACACCTTAGATCTCATTTTTACAGCAGGTATCTCTTCTGCTAAAGTATCCGCCCTAGAACGGTTTCCGGGAAGTGATCACAACGTGGTCAACCTCATGTTTGTCCTAAAAGCTGTAAAAAATGTCCAACAACACAAGTTGTCACCAGATAAAATTGATCGACTGGAATACGTTCGCCACTTTGTTGAGGTCATTGGTGTGGGACACATTCAATCTGACGTCTGATCCTGGTATAACAACCGAAGTATTTACTCAACACTTCAGATTTTGTATAGATACCTTAGCCCCGGAAAGATGAAAACGCCGTAGTGTGTGTTGTCACAGCTGGAGTGCAAGGTCAAAAATCTGAAATCACGATACCGAAAAACACATGATTTCTCCCTTATCATTCAGATGCACATAATATATGATGCTATAGAAACTAGAACTAAGGTGCTCCACCTAAATGAGGAAAAACGTGTGCTGAACAGCAAAGAGAAGAGCTCTGAGTTGATGCAGTCATTTAAACGGAGTCATTTAAACGCAGAAACTGTATAAGAGACCCTATTATCTCATTAGTTACATCACGAACACAACTACCGTAGATGATCCAGTAACAATCTGCGAGGCCTTCAATTCGTATTTTGCAGATTCCTTCAACATTGAAGAGAATGTATTGCTTCCACCTCACACTGTATAAACAAATACGTTCCTGAGCCACGTTACTGTTGATGCATTAAAAGTACGCTCTCATTTAGCTTCTATCAAACCCTTTTACCTTCCTGGTCCACAGGGTATGCACCCTGTTGCTCTCAAACACGGAGGGGATGACACCCCTCTCCTTTTACTCAATGGAAAAGTTCTATAATTCACTCCCGTTTCAAAGGTGGTTCGCGACAAAACATCAACAATCATCGTCCCATTAACTATACTTCAATTTGTTCCGGAGTGTTGGAAAGAATAATACAACGTCGCATGGTTGAATTCTTATTATCACAAAATGTTATAAACCTATCTCAGCACGGGTTCCTCAAAAAACGTTCGTGCATGATGTGTCAGCTGGAATTCTTTAATCATGTTACAACATCTGCTGATTCAGGGAATCCAATTATTATTATACTCCTGGATATGCAAAAAGCTTTTGATCGTGTGCCTCATAAGCGCCTTCTGATCAAAATGGCATCTTTCGGTATACGTGACTTATCACTCAGCTGGTTTGCTCCATACCTTGTGGACCGCACACAAACAGTGAAAATAGGAGATAACAGCTCAACGCCCAGACCAGTCACCAGCGAAGTGATTCAAGGAAGCGTCCTGGGACCGTTACTATTTCTTATGTATATAAATGATATATGTAAAGTTATCAAACATGGCAAACTATTCCTATTCGCTGATGACATCAAACTTGTCTATACTTTCCCTACTAACTATCTCAATTCTTCATATGGAAATATACGGGAGGACATCATGTCATTAGAGTCTTGGTGTCAAAACCTGGTTGATGGAATTCTCAGTCAATAAATCCACCATTGTTGCACACGGTTGTCATATACCAGAGAACTTTAAATAGCTGAATGGTCATGCTATTTCAACTGCCAACTCGGTCCGCAACCTAGATATATGTTACTCAAAGTCGTTCAATTTTTTGAACATATATCTTTCCTAGCAGCCAAAGCTAGACGAACGATTGGATACAATAAGCCCTCATTCTTCCCTCCTGCAGCTCGACTGCACCTTTATGAGCTATGCGTACGGCCCAAACTTGAGTACTGCACGTTCATTTATAGTCACTTGCGCAAGTCTGATAGGCTAGCTCTGGAAAGTCTCCAACGCGCATTTACGAAAGGTTTAGTGGGTTATCCGTCCTCTTTGGACTACGGAGAACGCTGCCAGGCTCTTGAATTGGACCCTCTTTGGCTACGGCGTCTCAAGCTGAACCTTACACTCATGTATAACCTAGTTTATAGGAGTAAATTTACTGTCAAACTAGCGATTGACCTTCAGCATAGCTCAAAATACAACATCAGGACGAAAGAGCTCACTTTGACAACTCCTAAATCCCGTATAAATCTCCGTTCAAATCTTCTCCTAGTGAAATATACCTGCATTTGGAACAAACTTCCACATGCAATAAGAACCGGTAAGAATATACATCAATTCAAACGAAGCTTATAAACTTTCCTGACATTAAAGAACGTCAGGTTGATTTTCAAACTCTTCCTGCCTGAAGACGATATCCTTAAAAACGGACCTAATAACATCTATACGTCAGATCTAATCTAATACCTATACCACATGATGTAACGTCACACACACTTCGAACTGATCAGAGCTATCACCTTTGCCATTTGAGAAATTCCTCATTTCGAAACTTATTACTTCTCCGGCAGGATAGATCTTGTACACAGATCCGTCGAAAAATTGCAACTGCATAACAAAACTGCAGCCAACATGTGGCAAAATCTTGAACATCCCCGTTAGTAGCAACCAAACCATCCTAGTACTCTTACTCCATACTCAACGAGTATTAGCTCTGTATGGCTACCAACCACTACGCAATAGCTGTGCAAGCTAAAACATTTTAGAGAATATATAGAGCTTAACCTGTTCGCCTCATATGATTACATATAAATATGTGCCTCTTCCTATCATAAAAGACCTCCTGATAATCTTCCCGTGTAGCTAAACATCTTTTACATTTTACATAACGGCCGTACCTACTAAATCGACATCGGAATTCGGCTGTAGTCATGTACTAGGAAAATCTGTGAATCGATCACTTTTCGCGTTACACAATAACAATTATCTGTTAGAGATATATACGTTATTAACTATCACAAACTTATAAATTCTATATAAAAGATTTAGACATAAAATGTCAGATTCCGTTATTTGTCAATCTTCTCATGATCATTTTACGTTCTTCTGCTTATCACGTAATTTTACTTTCCATTCTTGATTCTACGATAAATTCTAACGCGAGACAACATTCCACAACGTCCGGAAACTCAAAAACTTGTACTGGTTTGACAATCCGTGAAATTCCGTCGATTTGATGAATTAACGAAGTCCAGTCCAGAAGATCGCCCATTTCTCCGAAAAAAATTGGGACCCACCTATCTTCCTTTATCTTCCCAAAAGTTTCTACATATTTTTCCGAGGTCGTCTACATCAACTGATGGCAAAATTCTTCGACTGTTCACTTTCTCCATCCTGAAAAATCTCTTTTCTGGCATGACCTTGAACAGAAGGCCAACGTTAACCTTGTGGAGCAAGAATTGATGTGACAACTCAACACTTTGTTATCGAATATTGGAAAATTTGAAAACTATTGTTTCAGAAGCAAGTGAGCCAACTGCCCCTTTATAAACTGGAGTACTGCTCTATTATTTTATCCGTTTTATCACTTTATTTCCATAGTTGGTGTTTAGTGCTCGTCGCACTAAGTCGTGTTTTCCCCAGGTAGGCAATTATCAGACGCAAAAAGCAAAAGGCCGTTGAGGAGAGAGACCAAATCTTTATTCGACGAAATGTACAGGTGGTCTCTGATAGCGCTACAAAAGGCACAGACACGCGAAATAGATAGAAAGGCTAGAGACCGGCCGTCGACGAGCGAGTAAACCGGAAGCATGTAACACGTGTGTACTTCGGGTTCGCGCCACGGTCACATGACATGCAGACAAACAATCGGACAACATGCATCATGCGAGCTTTCTTAATAGCTTAGGTACAATATGCAACTATGAGTTTTGGAAATATTTTACACACCATACGTCAGGCAGGCCAGTGAAATCTCCAGGCCGCTACAGGTGTATTGTACAACTAACAATTATGTGTATGTTATGGGGTTCACGTTAAAATGTGTGAAATGATCACGCTTATCCGAGTGTTCCTCATAGATGCGTTGAGAAATTTATTATTATTATTATTATTATTATTATTATTATTATTATTATTATTATGTGCGTATGTGATACTCGGAATTAGGGACTTCGAATAGACCTGGAAATCGTACTTGAATTGAAACCTCCCACGCAAGCAATAAGAAGACCTGGTACTGGTAGCACTAAGCAATTGTTATTCATGAATTGAGACGCCGAATTTATAATCGTATAGTAGGAATAGCTTATAATCGATCTCCTTTCGCGTTATTCAATAGCAGGTATTCGCATGTGGTATATATTTTATCAACCAACACAATGCTATCAACGTCATATAGAAGTTTATGCCAGAATACCACTTGTTCCATTGTTCGTCATAGTTCACATAGTCAGTTTCACGTTATCCCGTTTATCGCATGGTTCCGCTCTCCATTCTTGGTTTAACTGATACATTCCGTGCGAAAAAACATCACACCCCGCCCGGACACTTAAAATTCCGCAATGGTTGAACATATCGCGAGCTCCTCGGAGTTATCAGGAATTTGAGCGAAGAATGACGTCCGGTCGAGAGGTCCCCGCGTTCCCCGCGAAAGTATATGCGTCCCCACCTCGCCCACATCATGGAAATTATTTTGCACATTTTCCCGGGACTGTCTACATGGAATAGTGTTTAAATTCCTCGCCAATACACCCTCTCCATCATCCAACTGCTGTTTTTTGGCACGGCCTTGATCATCAGGCCAGCGATCACCTTGTGGAGTCCCAATTGATGCAACAAATCAATTATTTTATTGAATTTTGCAGACCCCATACACTACCTTCTCAGAACTATGACGCTCGAAGTTTTCTGCCTAACCTCGAATTTTCCATGCATATAATGTCTGTTCATGTTTGTTTTGTTGTTCTACTCACATGGCTGACTCGTTGTACAATTTTCAAAGTTGGTGTTCAAATATGTATATGCTTAAAAATCATTACGTTGATCAAGCACCCCTGAGTGTGTTTCTCATAAATGCGTCGAAAAATATACCATTATTATTATTATTATTATTGTAAATGTTACAACTCCACGTTTTCTCACCTAACCCGTGGAATTACATTCTCCTTTCCGATCCCCATGATATCCATTGAGCAAGGAAATTTTTCTACAACGGATGGGCGTACACAACTTTGCCTCAGATGAACAGTTCGCGAGATGTTCAACTTTTTGATTTTTTCTTCGGAAAATCGACGAAATCCTGCGTTGGAATCTGCCCAATGCTTCGCTGTATTTTGGGATTTTCCGCTCTGCCTATCTTGACATTTTCCGGAGGCCAATTTCATCCCCCAATGGCAAAACACTCCAAAGATGCATTTGAGCATTCTGCCTGGGGTGACCTTTCACTAATAAAAAAAAATTGTCCATCCCACGGCCTTGCAGAAAGTAACATCCCATTTTGTTGTGACTGAATCTGTGAAGCGACCGAACTATCTCCTGCTCTGTTGCGTGCGTCAAAGTTTTCATAAGCTACGTTCATTTGCCTGCTGACTACGTCCTCCTTGACAGAAGGCTTCACGTTTTGTTACTAATTACTTATTCGTTTTTGTATGGTTTGTAAATATCCGCAGTGATCGCGCATAACCCAGGGTGCCTCCCACATATGCGTTGAGAAATATACATTATTATTATTATTATCAGCACTATGTACAACACTATTAAAGAAATCACCGCCTGTCATTGGCTGATCTCATTAGCGCATGCAACAACATGAACTGTATGTTAAATGGTGGAATACGGAACAGATGAATTGGTGAATAACAGAAGGCGCAACACTGAAACCGTTCGTCCAATCCTGATGTTTGATCTTTAACGCGATATTCGGATTGGCCGTTTGTCAGATCTTCTGTTGTGTCGGGGTTCGGATAATCGGTGAATCGAGATTTCTAACACAACCTTCCCCTCTTCTAGAAGCCTCCGCATTCATATTTACCAATTTTCCTGATCTTCTCGGGGCATCGAACTTTTGCAATACATGGTATTCTGCTTCCTTCATGGCCACTTTTTCAGTGCTTGGAACTTGGATTTGGTCAGTGTGTCTCCGATGAACAGTGGCATCGTGCAGGTCAGTAATTTTTACCATTGCGCTGCCAGCTGGCGATTAATTCATCCTTTGGCAGGTCGCAGATCGTTCCCACGAAAATATATCACATCCTTTGAATCTACACCTCGAAGTGATGCTCTCGGTCGCCTTGATTTAAATAGTACCGCTAAGCTCTCCTTCGTTGTGCAATGGACTGCGTTCCTGTGATGAAGCAGAAACACATCCAGTTCAGCAAACGTTTTGGGATTAGTTGAACTCACGGCACTTTTGAGCGTTTTCACCAGATGTTCCGCGGGCCCCTATGAACATCGATGCCGAGGCGCCGTTCGCAAGTGAGGACACCAGATGCCGTCAAGCCACTGTTTCATTTCTGCGGGACAATATTGTGACCCGTCGTCTGTCACCAGAACCTGCGGAGTACCTTCACGACTGGAACATTCACGAAATGCTTGCATGGTAAATGCCGTGGAAGGTGAGGTTGTAATGAATACTTCTGGCCACCGCGAGTGTGAATCAATCAACACCAGAATGTGATAGTTACCAATAAGTGGTCCACAATAGTCTGCGTGCACCCGTTGCCATGATGGGTGGCTGTTCGGGCGAGGTGTCCAATTCTTCGGCCTTGTCTTGAGCAATTAAATCTTCATACTGGTGCGATTGAAATCGAGGAATGGGCCAAACGAGTTGAGCTGTGGTGCAGCATCCGTCGTGATGTGAAGAAGGAAAACCAATCAGCTTCCTTCGTTACCGCTGGTGGTCGTTAATTGTGTTCGTTACTTAAGAATCTAGCTTACCCGAATGTCCCAGCCTCGTTGCCGTTCGACGAACTAAAGAAACTGCTGTTAAAGCACGTGCTTCCAGACAATTTTCAGGCCACAGCGGGCGAAGTTCAATTCATTAGTGCGTTCAGCAAGCACGAGTTACCGTGAGTTCATTCTACAATTGCAAAAGCAAGCTGCTCGTTGTACATCTACCTAAAACTTGGCCAAATATCTTTTCAAACGGCTCCGATGTCTCATTGACGGATCAGAATATTCCATCAGCAATGCTGTACAATTCTTGAAAAAACTAAAACACGTCATGATGGAAGAAGACGAAACAATAATTTTGTTTGATGTCACAGCACTCTTCATGTCCACTGACCTCACCCTAACCAAAGAGACACTATGGAGGCCGCTAGAAAAAAATCCCCGACCGAGCGTATCGTTGAAATCGGAAAGCATATGCAATCTCATGGAGCTATATTTGTTTGTGTTTCAAATTCAACGGCCAAATCTACGAACAACTAAATGGAACTCCACCGGGTTCGCCCACTTCCGGATTTACCCCAGAGGCGGTCATGCGGAGGCTAGAAAATATCGCGCTACCAACGATCAAACTCAAACCATAGACACGATATGTTGACGATACCTTCGTAATTCTTAAACGCTCGATGATTGGAGATACGCACAGACTGCTAAACGACGTTTTCAACGATATCAAATTTATAGTGTGGATTGAAACCGACAATCAACTACCGTTCCCTAATGTAGTAATCAATCATAAACCTGACGGAACACTGGAGACCTCAGTTTATCAGAAAGAAACACACACGGATCAACTCCCCAGTTGTCGCAGCAACTACCCGGTCTGCCATGAAAGAAGCTGCATTTGAACTCTGGTCAAACAAGCTGAAACACACTGCGGCACCGCAGAGCTCCGAAAAATGAGGAAAACTAATTATACGGAGTATTTGTTCGCAATGAATACCTACGAAATTTCATCAGACGGAGTCTACTACAGAAGAACAGGAAGTGCAAATCTACCAAACCGTTAACAAAACGGCTTGCACTGCCATACATCAAAACTGTTTCAGAAATGACCGCATGACTTTTGATGACACATGTAATCGCGATAGCGCACAAGCCAACGGCAACATTACGAAGGATACTGTCAAAACCAAAATAACAGCCCAACCCTGCCGACAGAAGAAACGCCATTTACAATATTCGATGCAAGGACTGTGGACAACACAACGTCGGCCAAAACGGACGGAAATTATCGACACGACCACATGAACATGAGCTGGCCATCAAGAGACATGGTCAATTTTCCATGATCTCCCCCCACGAGAATAAAACTGGACACGTCTTCAACTTGAATACCCCAAAAATTCTTACTCAGGCAGACACCAAATATGCAAGAGAATTTCTCGAAACTTGGTACTCATCAACCGGGTCAATAAAAACACAGCGAGCTGGACAAGTTCTCTGGACCAATGCAAACCGAGGATTTGAGGATAGGTAGACACCATCAAGCCCAAATGCCGGTAAACCCAAACGGAGCAACTTGAACCGATCAGATCAAAGTCGAAACAGGACAATGGATAACCAATCGGACAGAATTCCGAAACGAAGAGATGACACACCCAGTCAGTTCACAACCAATCCGATTCGAGGTCAGAATGCGGAAGCGACACAAGGAGAGGCCAATCAGACTCCAGCTCAATTACTCTGTGAACAACCAATTGGTCATCGGGTCAAAGTTCAAGTGCGACAAAATCAGCCAATGGTGAATCAAGTCAAAGATCAGGCAAGACGAAAAGCGACCAACCAGAATTCGTGTTAATAGGTCAACTCACTCTGCTATATAGAAGCAGACATCCATCTAACTTCACCAAACCCCACGCTCAAAACTACTGAGATAATAGGGTCTCTTTTACAGTTTCTGCGTTTAAATGACTCCGTTTATATGAATGCATCAACTCAGAGCTCTTCTCTTCGCTGTTCAGCGCACGTTTTTCCTCATTTAGGTGGAGCACCTTAGTTCTAGTTTCTATAGCATCATATATTATGTGCATCTGAATGATAAGGGAGAAATCATGTGTTTTTCGGTATCGTGATTTCAGATTTTTGACCTTGCACTCCAGCTGTGACAACACACACTACGGCGTTTTNCGTTGTTAACCCATCTCTTGACTGTGTGACAACAAATGTCGTCTACGAATCGGCGGTACATGTGGAGACTCTGAATGGTTGGCTGGAGTTGGGATTCTAATTTACCCATGAATGCATCTGCCAGTAGTGGACGTGAAGTGGATCCCATTGCTACTCCATCCGACTGTCGATATAGTTCGCCACTGAACATGAACTGAACGTTAAGGGTACACCGCGAAAGTAATTCTTTCAATTGTGATTTTTGTAGTCCAAACAGGCTTTTAGGTTGTTCTATCTGATCACACAAAAAGCTAATTTTCTCCACCCCCGGAACATTTGTGAAGAGCGAAGTGACATCAAGGGAGCCCATGTAACGGCGTTTGACATCAATATCCCTCACAGAATCCACAAACTCAAATGTGTCACGGAGACATATGGGCACAATTTCCGTCGTATAGGTTCTAGTATTTTCGCCAACCACTTGGCAGTGGCATGATACGGTGAATTGCACATATCAAGCATTGGCCTAAACGGACAACCACTTTTGTGGTTTTTGGCAATCCATATAGACGTGGGATGATGGATCCAGTTGGTTTCAACTGGTCAAACTGAGTTTGCGTGATACGACCGTGTTTCATTAGCCTTTTCAAGGAATTGGTAAATTGATTTTCAACAAATTCCGTCTTGTCTTTCTCATTTTCCGTCTTCATGAATTTGCTATTATCTGAAAGTATCGATAGCATTTTCTCAGTATATTCAGATTTATTCAGGATCACAATCTCGGCGCCTTTGTCTGGCCGAGTGAGTAAAATGTCATCACGTGTACGTAAAATTCTTAGAGCATCCAGATGCTTCCGGGTTATCGGGCCCTTATGAGATATAGTTGATTGGCGATACTTGTAACAGTTACTGATCAACTCGGATTTGAACTGTTGAAGATTGGCATCAGACGAGGCACTCAGATGGAGCGTTCGGTTGAATAGATTCTCAAATTGAATTTCGATCTCTAACTGATCATCTTTACGGCGTGAACAGCAAAATTTAGGCCCTAACGATAATATTTTGAGCAAAGTATCGTCAACTACAACCTTGGATGAATTATGAACGTACCGTTCCGGGTTTCTTGGGAATTGTGACTGAGGTTTCACATCGCTGAGTCCCCGGTCAAGTTGTAATTGCTTCCTTCTGGTCTGTTTGGATATTATTTTGTTCACGTATATCTCAAAAGTATGACGTTCTTCCATTGTCACACTGTCCATTGCAACTTGCCGTTGACCGAGATTCCCCTCCATTTCTGCTGAGATGGACCGCGCTGTATCTAACTGATTGAGGGTGTGACGTTTCAGTGATATCGTATCCGGCCGAATACGACATCTACGAAAGGCGTTCCAGTAAAGTTTCGGTTAGACATCACGCTCGATGCACTTCCTCAGAAAGTACATCAAAACATTCGTTTTTGCAAGCCTGGTGCTGATGCTAATATATCCGTTAAGCTCCTTGATGACCAGTTGGTCCTTGGATTCACGTAACTGTTGGAAAAATCCCATGAGATCAGAAGTAACGATGTGACGAACAATTGTTTTCGATAATTCTTTCTCAAGTCAATACAATAACGTAGGTTTTCATCAAGGCATCACAAGACAAACCGCATAAACAGAGGCTGACTGTTAACGAATGACAGTGGCTACTACTAGACTTCACAGGATAAGTGGTTCGGCACAGACCGGAGGAGGAATGTAACAACAAGTTCCATTTCTTAGACGTCAAATTGACCAGACGTCCAGACGATATTCTGAGTAGGTCGGTATATCGTAAACCCACATGGACAGAACAATACACAAACTTCAACAGCTTTGTGCCTCTCAAACAGAAACGAAATCTAGCTCAATGCCTGGCAACTAGAGCAAGAAAGATTTGCTCAGATGACGCAATTGAGCGGGAATTGAAAACGGTTGAAAATCTATTGAGATAAAACGGTTATCCGGAACAATTCATCAATTCAAGTATGAAGGCCAAAATTCTGCGTGAGGTGCTGCCCACAGCTGAAAAGAAGGCCGTGTTTATAAAGCTTCCGTTTAAAGGGGATGCTGTAGCAGATAGGTTCAACCGGTGCATGTACCGGTCACTTAGACGCACCTTCCCAGCGGCGACCTCACGAAGTTGGTGCACAACGATGCCGATGTTAAGATCGAGCCTGAAAGACAAGCTATCAGTCCACGATCAATCGATGCTCGTGTATTCATTTTCATTCGAACTTGACCGTGTGACACAACACCCAGTCAACGTCCGGTCTGGGACAGACCGGAGGAGGAATGTAACAACAAGTTCCATTTCTTAGACGTCAAATTGACCAGACGTCCAGACGATATTCTGAGTAGGTCGGTATATCGTAAACCCACATGGACAGAACAATACACAAACTTCAACAGCTTTGTGCCTCTCAAACAGAAACGAAATCTAGCTCAATGCCTGGCAACTAGAGCAAGAAAGATTTGCTCAGATGACGCAATTGAGCGGGAATTGAAAACGGTTGAAAATCTATTGAGATAAAACGGTTATCCGGAACAATTCATCAATTCAAGTATGAAGGCCAAAATTCTGCGTGAGGTGCTGCCCACAGCTGAAAAGAAGGCCGTGTTTATAAAGCTTCCGTTTAAAGGGGATGCTGTAGCAGATAGGTTCAACCGGTGCATGTACCGGTCACTTAGACGCACCTTCCCAGCGGCGACCTCACGAAGTTGGTGCACAACGATGCCGATGTTAAGATCGAGCCTGAAAGACAAGCTATCAGTCCACGATCAATCGATGCTCGTGTATTCATTTTCATTCGAACTTGACCGTGTGACACAACACCCAGTCAACGTCCGGTCTGGGCCGAACCAATTATCGTGTGAAGCCTACTAGTAGCCACTGTCATTCGTTAACAGTCAGCCTTTGTTTATGCTGTTTGTCTTATGACGTTTCGATGAAAACCGATGTAATGGTATTGATTCGAGGATAAATTATCGAAAACAATATAACAATTATAGCTTATTTCCGAAGTTGGCCAAATATAGCTGACAGAAACAGCGCTTTCAACGTGTAATTAATACCGGAACATTTAGCAGCTGCATTTTGAAAAACAAATCTGAAGTGTTGAGTAAATACTTCGGTTGTTATACTAGGATCAGACGTCAGATTGAATGTGTCCCACACCAATGACCTCAACAAAGTGGCGAACGTATTCCAGTCGATCAATTTTATCTGGTGACAACTTGTGTTGTTGGACATTTTTTACAGCTTTTAGGACAAACATGAGGTTGACCACGTTGTGATCACTTCCCGGAAACCGTTCTAGGGCGGATACTTTAGCAGAAGAGATACCTGCTGTAAAAATGAGATCTAAGGTGTGGTCTAGCTTGGTAGGTGCTGAGACGTGCTGGCGCCAACCATTTACTTGGATACATGCAAGAAACTCTGTTTGGATTGCAGGGGCTGTGAAGGAGGTCCAGGAGATATTGGGCATATTGAAATCTCCACCAATTATTTTGTGCTGTGTGGGCAATGTTGATACATAATTCAGTCCATTGATAAGATTGGTCATGTCGTCATGAGAGGCGTTAGGTGGTTTGTAGACACATTCTAAGAGTAGTTCACGGGATTCAGTTGCCACTGATAGCCACAATGAGTCATCAATTCCATCGAGACACGGTTCATCGAGTATAGTTGCAGAATACTGCTCCCTTAAGTAAATTACACATCCACCGCCACGTCTTGCACCGCGATTTTTACGGAACACATGATAACCTACAACATTTGGTTGTGTGTTTGAAGTCTCATGGGCACACCAAGCTTCAGTGACCAGAATAATGCAAGGATTATATAAGAAGATGGAGGATCTGAAAATGTGCATCTTATTGACCAGGGAGTGTGCATTCAAAAGCAATAAACTTAGTGCAGTTTCATTATTCGATGTCATATTTAGACCTTTAAAAATGTCCGAAGCAGAAGGGTCTTTGTGATTCAAAGACTTTTGCGACGTCCCTTGGTCTGATGAGGTTATGGTGAGCACATCGATCACTAATGGAATGTCCCCTGCGTCTGAGTCCATGACAGAAAATTTAGGAAAATTGTCAGTAAGGTGGATTGGGGCAATGGGGATATGGATGGTGGACTGGGCAGGGGAGGTTTGAACGGGGTTCGACGCAATAAAAAAGGGTAAGGTTGAGATGGATTGATCATATCTACATGCATGTTGTCCGCAAAGGGATCACGGGATGCATTTAGATGAGCATTGATACTGTGGAGGCAGTTTGTATTAAAAGGTGCGTTAAGCATGGGATAGGCAACTCTGGTGGGAACAGTGGGGTTCTGGTTGTCTTGCTATAAAAAGTGTGTCGCGTGAGATATTGCTGTTGTTGGGAAGAGGCTGAAGATTAGGGGTTGGTAATAGATACATCCTTTGTCTCCCTGGGTGTGGGTATGGGTTCACATGCTTATTTTTTCCCTTGTATTGCGGAGGAGGTAAGCACGGATGACTCGTAGGATAATGACTTGAGGAGGGTTTATTGAAGCCAGTGCTCCACTGATGGCCGGTTGTTGGGTTCCTTTGGAATGAATTTAAAGTTGGAGTGCCGGCGTGTGTCTGGCTGGTAGGTGGTCTGAGCATTACTTTGTCTGATCTAGCTACCGCGTTGATAGGCTGAGATTTAGACGTCCCATTTGGTTCAATATAGGCACACTCATTTACATGCTGTTGTTTCGAAGTTGACTCCTCGACGGGGGTTGCCGTTTCGTAATGCAGAATGCTGGAGCTGTCAAGATCTACTGTTAAGTTAATCAAGTCGGCTAGTACGACATCCTCTGTTGTGTCGTCGGTGTTTTTAAGAGGGGCAGTGGCAGGCTCAGGTGTGACGCAACAGGACGAAGCCACACAGAGTGAAGCTACACACTCATCAGGACCCGATTCATTACCCTCGGACATCGTCGCACCTTGTTTGAATGTGTCCTGAACCACACGCCTGGAGGTGACAGCGTTGCGCAGTAAGCGAAGTTGACATTCCCTCTTAAGCGGCGTTCTATCCTGCATAATCCTTATCAGTTTAAGAGAGGTTTTGGACTTGATGAGGTCCTGACATTGGATGAACTGTCTCGCAGTTTTTTCGTTCTGGAATTTGAGCAAAAGCGGGCAACAAATCCTTTGAGTCTTCTTGCGAAGACGAATACAGGTATAAGATGTCGGGTCTATATTGGTAATCCTCGTGAGTAGTTTCTTAATGCCATCGAGTTGAAGCTTATCTGGCACATTTATTACAATGGCATTATACGTGCATCGCATCCGTCCTGTTACTTCTGTTGTCAATGTGTTGAGAAGCATGCTTGCGCTTTCTAAGTTATCCATCTTGGGGCTTTCCGGCACTTTGAAGATGTAAGGTATGGAGATAAGATTCTCCTTTAGGGAATCGAATACAGCATAGCTTGTTTTCGGTTGGGCAAGTTCAGCTTCCAGTTTAGACGCCTTGCCAAATAACTCCGCCAATACATTGTCTAGGGGGGTAGAACAGTTCTTGGTTAGAGGAGTATTTGTGGGAGCCGCCAGTTCATCGTCACTCCGTTTAAAGACAGCATCTTTGGAAGAGCCGTTACAAGTTTTAACCTAGAGCATTTGCCCTCAGGTCGTTCAATATCTACTTTAGAGCTAGAACAAGTGGTTTTGACACCAGTCGATCTTGTTTGACGACTGGTTTTGGTCATCATAATTTGTTATATAAGAATATTTTTTGGGCAGACGTGGGAGTATATAAGATGTGAGCAGACTGTACGGTAAAAGTTGTCAAATATAACGAATATATGAGAAATTTCAATGTATATATCTACACACTGTTTGCTTGTCCTTTTCGACTCACATCAGTTTGGGAAGTTGCGTTATTTCAGAAATTCCATTTTGCTAGATGAAATACCTGGTGGAAACGTTTTTTCTCTCCTAAGATATTTCTGCTGGAAACTGGTGGTTGATTCCCTTGGTAATCAGCCCTCCCAGGGCCCGTACACGAGCGCCACTGAACGCAGAGTGAACGCACGGCTCACGACCTCGGAGGTGGATTGTGAATTATTGATTATCGAATCAATCGGTTTACTTGGCTTCAACATGGACTGTACAATTGAATTAGATTAAAGAAAAAAGCGCGAACAATGAAGATTATAAAGTTCAAAGTGCTGCACGGAACGCTACAACGCCAAAGAATCGCGCTCATTTTAAAGGTTGACGAGATTGCCGAAATTTTGTGATCTGGTTGATAGATGGAGTTAGCAACAAATACGTATTAAACATACACTGTTCAAATTGTAGATCGTTTTTCTTGAACCTTTCCGTTCGATATTCCGTGAAGTAAGTGCCGATAGTTGATAGGTTTGGGTGTTTATCATCATCCCCACGTGTAATTGGAAACCACTGAAATTTGGAGGCGCCCTGGCTAGGTTGGTTAGACTGCAGTTGATGACTTCTAACCATAATGCGGGCGAACGTCCGCGTGATTTGCTTAGAGTATATACTGCCCACCGTAATCGGGCGTAAGCTGCTTTGCCGCTACGTTAACAGAAATCGGCAAGTTTGTCCAGTCATATGACCACCGAGGAAATGGAATATCATGTGTTTTCAAAAAGGCAAAGAGGTTTAACGGGACGTGAAACATTGTACCGCACGAAGCACTTCGAAGTGACCCGTTCGACGGTCAGCCTGCTTGCACTCTGCAGTCAAAAGCCACGACCTACGGTTGGACACACTGACGTCTATGCTCGACGGTTAGTCTACGTGCACCCTACAGTCACGACGTGAAAATGATACTGAATTGCCCGAATACGTTTATTACATGTACGTGTTGTCATTGTCTGGAATATTCCGTCCGGTCGAACCTTCACAATGAATAGACATAGGTGATCACTCACTCCTCAGTTTTACTGCAAGTAGCCACGCGATGGAACAAATGTCGGCTTCTGAACGAATTCGTGTGAATGGTTATCATGAGGTTTATTACATCAACTTACATGTTTTCTCACAGCATCCCGAGCATGGAAATAACATAACATTATGTCGCACCCAAAGACCACTCGTGCTGCTAGCATTTGAGCCGCCATTTTACCGATCACAAAAGTTCCGGCACGTATGTGTTCCCCCATCACCTCCAGAATGTTCCAAACAAATGACGCAGGGATTCGTATTTCTCATTTCGTACATAGGCGTACTTCACGGGTCGTCCATCGCCCATTCCGTCTGCAACCAGGAACTGACACAGCTTCAGGCTACAGCGGCAAATGTGGGGTGATAGAGGACCTGCTTGTGCAGGTTGGCCCCATAAGTGGCACCGACGTTTACCACAGCAGGGAACCGTCTGAATAACTGCACTTGCTCTATGCACGCAAAACATGTGTGCGTGTATCTATTATCGTCGTCTCTGATGACACGCAGCACGCTGTTCTTCTCTATATGATGCAGGATTTGTGGCAGATTTTCTGTCACATTAGTGCACACTAACCCACTTACTTATCACTGGCGGTTTCAACCGTTGACGGATAATGCAAATATCCTTGGTAGTTATACACTCGCCATAAACATCCGCAGCATACTGCTTCAACCCAGCAGTTGGCTTACTGTACTCGAAAAGATGTTTCGAATCGTTCACATCACTGTCCGTGAGCCAAAGGATCATTGAATGTGCATCGTACAGCAAACCATTTGTGTCACGCTTGTGCTCCAACCTGAAAAGGCTAACAACCAACACGGTATTTCTCCCAACCACGTTAAAACGTGGTTGGCAGCATGTGTCACGGGAACTGTGCAAAGGTGTTAGCAGGCGCATCTCCTAACGAGACAGCCAGGACGCATCACGCCACATCGATCGACCGACTCAGCTCGGATGCTATGGTCGTGGGTGGTGGTATGGCCCCACTCAGCCAATCAGATTGCAGGCGTGCGGTCGAACACTCGTGCACTGTCTGGTCAGTCAATTTCCTCGTGTCTGCCCTATGGTACCCCCCGTAATGTGATTTGT
The DNA here is from genome assembly GCA_008508345.1 of Paragonimus westermani. Classification (NCBI taxonomy): domain Eukaryota; kingdom Metazoa; phylum Platyhelminthes; class Trematoda; order Plagiorchiida; family Troglotrematidae; genus Paragonimus; species Paragonimus westermani. The sequence goes on from QNGE01003496.1 coordinate 78,760, forward strand.
TCTGACTCCCTGACTGCCATCTATGACTGTCTCACTTGATTCACTTCCTGTCTGTCGCCCATCTATGGTAAACGTTAGTCCTATAAATCTAGAGCTTCCGTGGTCTAAGTGTTGTCTCGCTCGTCCAATAAACAGTGCAGTCGCGTCTCTTCTGAGTTCTCGTTTTTGAAGTCAAGCAACTGAGCGCGCACCAAAGAAGACGATCCAATAAAAGTGAATTATGTGAACTGAACTCACTAAACATGTCGTAATCCGCGGCTTTCGCTCTCACGTTTCTTGTATTTCATACAGCGGAACCCCGCCCAGCAAGTTAACTTAACGGCAGTCACACTCACATGATCATATATCAAGCGTCCACTGCCTGATTCCGTGCACGTACGGAACACTGTAATCCTTGATGTACCTATCTAAGCAACTTTTGAGCTTGCTGAAGCTAACAAATTCATGACCCTCAAAGACATCTTTAAAGCCCTGTAAATAATCCATACCTAAAATGGAATATAGGACAAAATCGGCCAAATGTTGATCTCACTTTTAACAATTCTTCATAGGATACCACCTTTTCACCGTCCCAACACCCATCATCGCTAATTTTGGTCTCGGCGCCGAATAAAGGAAAATCAATTTATGGTGGACTGAAACGAACTTTTTCAACTCTGCTGATGCTCTCTGTTATGGAGGTCGAAAACTTTCAAATACCTGGACGACACTACGGAAATCTCGCCCGGTATTCAATGATTTCACATTTTGTCGCCTTCTAACGGCAGATTTCACTTCCTACGGAAAATATTCCCATTGGTTTCCCATGAGTAAGAAGTTTATGGTTCAATAATGTGCTGCAGTCAACCGGAAAAAACGCTGAAAGAAAATAGGTTAATATTCGAACTCACCAAATTTTAGGGTACTGGGACGTTTCTGTCTAGAATCGTGCCTATTCTCCACAATAAATAAACCAGAAAATCTGATTATGGGACAGAGACGTCTATTGCAAGGAGACCGGGAAAGCGAACTGTAAGCAAAACACAACAGAAGCAAAGCGCAACAGATCAGTAGCTGGCGACCGGAAATTGGAAGTGTACTTCTGACCTTGGGCGGTCGAACAAACGAGAAACTACAGACATGCAACTAAACAATGTCAATAGTGTCAGCGTTCAAAACGAATAGTAAAATAGTTGGAATACGTGGCAAAATAGGTGTGTTTCTACAAACCTTTGCATTCAGATAGGCTTTCTAGCCAACCTTCTCCAAACGTTGCAGTTGACTCGAGTTTGGCCGCACTTAAACCTCGTCTGAACATCACGTTAATGATGGTTGTTTTGATAGTGTTGATGTTGATTATTATGATGTTGTTGTCGATGATGATGAAGTTGGTAATGATGATGAAGATTAAGTTGATGATGTTGTGGATGATGATAATGACGATGATGATGATGATTTTGATATTGTTGATGAAGTACATGAGGACATTGATGTCATTTTTCATGTTGGGTGTCATTGTGATGAGAATCATAATGATGATGATCTTGATGCTGATGACATGTACCTTGTTGATGTCATTGATGATGATGATGTTGGTGATGATGATGATTTTCATGATGATTTTGATCGTGATCATGAAGAAGGGGATCGTGGTTTATCTGAAGATAATGATGATGTTCATGATCATGATGTTGAAGATGATGATGAGTGTGATGATGATTACGTCGATGGTGACGATGGTGATGTTGAGGATGATGATCGTGATCATGATGATCAATGATGACGAGAATGAGGATGATTCTCTTGCAGATGATCATGATGATTATATTTCTAATGTAGAGTTTGTCCATGTTAATGATGATGATTATGATAATGATGGTGATATTGAAGATGAAGATGATGATTGTGATGTAGATGAGAATAATGTTGTTGTTGATGTTGATGACGATGATGATGATTTCGAGGTTGATGAGGAAGATCATGATGAGGATGATGATATTGATTATGTTGATATAGATTATGATGATGATGATGATCATGAGGATTAATACTATGAAGACGATTATCTGATTGATGATGTGGTTGAAAATTTGATGATGGTGATTATGATAATGATGTTAACGATGACGACGATAATGACGATGATGTTGCATTTCATGATGATGATGATGTTGAATATGATGATGATGATGATGATGATGACGAGGAGGAGGAGGAGGATGAAGATAAGGATGATGAGGATAAGGATGATAGTGATGGTGATGATCACGATGGTGATGATGTTGATGATATGGATGATGCTGATCATCGTGCTGACGATGATATTGATGTTATTGTTGTTGCTGGTGTTGTTGATGATGATGATGATGATGATGATGATATTGATATCATTAATACTGATGAAGACGACGACGACGATGATGAGGTTGATGATGATGTCGACAACGTTGATGATGAAGGTGATGTATATTATGGTGATGATGTCAAGTATGATGTTGATGTTGATGATGATAATGATGAAGAATTTGTTGTTGATGTTGATGGGATAATGTTGATGTTGTTGATGGTGATGATGGTTATGTTCACGTTGATTCTGAACATTTCGCTTTATTCTACTCGCAATTTTACAGTAGTATGCTCTCATCTCCGAATTTTACGTGATTCGTCCGTTTGCAATATTCGCTCTTACTCCTAGCTGTTTGATTCGGCGAAATTTATTTCCCTTCCGTAAACACTACATCGCACGTGAACAATTGAAGTGTATTCGATCTTCATCCTAATACTTCAATTTCTACCATATTCTACCAAAATTGGTTACATGAGTAACTGTAAACCACAGCATATTTTACCGCGAGAATTAATCGGACACTGTGTTCGAATCCACCTGCACCATATGTGAAGCAAACGGCAGCCGGTCTGGGCTCGGAGTAGTACATTTTAATCGGTTGAAGCCGGATACTACAGGACGAGATCGACTGACCACTGGGGATGATTTGGAAGTAGCCGGGGAGTGCACTGTACCGCCAGATGGTGGACAGGCAGAAGCACTGCTGCCAGTGCTTTCGACAGGAGGGAGTAGTGTAATAGCACGCAGTGCATCGCCATTTTGTTTTACCACATACAATCCCTTCCGTTTTCTTCCAGGTCCTTAAAAACGCAGACTTGCCGCGTCCGTGGACGGGGCTAGAGAAGTTGGTCAACCGGAGGCTGAGGTCAGCGGTCAGTGAACATGGGGCCATTCCCGATTTGTAGTTTGTTTCCGGACCGTGGGGTCCCCTATATGTATGGACAAGGACACAGTGTAAAAATGACCTCCTTCGGTATCTGTGTTGTGTGAATACACCTTTCTCGTCGCCTTTTGAATTTTCTCTTTCTGTGTGAGGTAGACCGTATTGTGCTTCGATTACGAACGTTGAAAATTGTGTTTTGTCGCTCAGGTCTGATCCATTGGAATATTACAACTGTCACGTTTCTGCTGCACTGTTGTATGCGCTTGTAAGTCTGGTAGTCAGTTGCTGTATATTCAAATTGTTTATCACTGAATTTGTAGAAGCACTTTCGATATCACTATATATATATATATGCGTATAATCTTCTACCCTCTGTTCATTCAAGCGTAAGACTAGGCTACTAGGACGCATATTTCGATTCTCCCGCTGATTTAACATAAGTTGACCATTGGCTCGCGCATAATGGACGAAGGCAACGACGGATGTTCTATCGGTGATTTGCAAGATGTTGGTGACGAGATTTTGTTAACCGAGAAGCTGGCTGCAGCTGAATTGCGCATAAGGGAATTAGAAACTTTGATTTCAAAGTCCACGATACAGTATCCAGCTGACACAGGTCTAAGGATTTATAAGTCTGATGGTGACTGTCAGATAATCTGTGCGAGAAGACATAGCGAAAACTCTGACGCTTATGACTGCAAGGATACTGTCCGTACCTCGTTTATTGTTCCTGTTAAAAAGACTCGTGAGTGGTGGATCGGTGGCCGAGTGGTGCGGTGGCGGAATACAACATGACGGTCTGCGAGACCGAGTCCTGCCGGAGGCATGTGCAAAGTTTGTCGACAAGTCGTCGAACAGCCGTCAAGAACCGAGTGAGCTTGGGAGGATTATTAATTCCCTGTCGAACCTTC